>LPNX010522721.1:3523-26023 GCA_001517045.1 Pseudotsuga menziesii | reverse complement strand
ATGGGACTCTAATTGTTATGACCATCTTCGACATCATCAAAATCATTATGGCCATCATCATCGTCAATGCCATCATCATCATAATCACCATATTCATCATCGTTGTTGTCGTCATCATCATCAACACTATCATTAAAATTATTTTTAAAATTAAAAGTAAACCTAGATCAAATTAATTACTTCATATTATCTTCATCATCGTCGTCATCATCGTCATCATCGTCATGAACATCATAAGGATTTCTCATCATCATCATCGGCATCAACATCATCATCATCAACATCATCATCATCATCAACATCATCATCCATCAACATCATCATCATCCATCATCATCATCATTGTCATCGTCATCATCGTCATCACCATTAGCGACATCATTGACAGTATCATCAACGTCATCATCATCATCATCATCAACATCGTTAGCATTTTCATCATTTCATATGATATGTGTTATCAGAAATATTGCACCTTTTGTGGACAGAAGTTGTTCCTCTGGTCTGAATGGTTTAGATCCAGAAAAAAATGAGTGAACGACAAAGGATGAAGACCGTCCCTAAATGATGTAGACACCTGGAATACTTCTTTGATCATGAACCTGTGTACCTGCAAACATGTCAAACATACAAGCACATCAAAGCTACCAGAAAATCATCTACATATCCATGCTAGTGACTAAGGAGTCTAGCAACATATACATGTGAAATCAAAACAATAGATATGTGGGACGGAAATCAGCTTTGCATTAAGAATTTGTGAAGAAGCTTACAACCATTTCCTTAGTGTCGGCAAGCTCCTCCATGAGACAAACACTTCATCCCCATAAGCTCCAACTTTGCTCTCTATGCTCTCAATGATTTGGACTAAGTAGTTAATTCAACAGCATAACAATACCTCTATAGTTCTCCACCTCAACTATGGATATGAGCTTATATTTATAAGGCTCAATGGATAGGGATAGTTGTGAGAATTATGGGTGAGGTGGCTCCAACATCCTACCATGGGGGATCTCGAACTCAAACTGACCCATAATGATAGGGATAAGGGAGGACACGAGGCTCATGATCTAGACACCTTGAGAAACTTCTCTTTTTCCCATTTTACCCAGGGTACCGCTTTTGTTCCTTTATGACAAAGCGGTTTAGGTGAGAACTACTTTAAGAACAAATACTATAGGTGGTGGCACCGCTTCTCCATAACAGGATACAGGCGGTGCTGAGCAAGGTACCACTCATCAACCAAAGGGTAAGCGCGGTGCTAGGTTTTTTCAAGTAGAACTGAAAAACAGAGCAAGTTTCCACTCCAAGTGTTGGGATTAAGGGAAAACATAGGAGTTAAGGATCTCATCACATGATGGTGACAGGATTTAGGTATAACAGAATGCCCCCCAAAACATGAGACTTAGAGGGATATGATACGCGAGAGATTTGAGAGAATAAGTTGTCACTTCGAGGTGAAAATGTCAGCTCGATCGGAGAATGTCATCAGGTAGGCATCTGTAGTACATCAATACTTTTGAATCATAGACAAATGTAACCAAATCATGGCTGTAGACCAATACAAGGTAGATCCATGAGAGGAATAAACAAGCATGGCTACTAGAATCATTTTCATCATTTCATATGATATGTGTTATCAAGAATATTGCACCTTCTGCGAACAAAAGCTATTCCTCTGGTCTGAATGGTTCAGATCCAGAACAAATGAGTGAACACCAAAGGATGAAGACATTCCCTGAATGTTGTAGACACCTAGAATACTTCTTCGATCATGAACCTGTGTACCTACAAACACGTCAAACCTACAAGCACATCAAAGCTACGAGAAAATCATCTACATATCCATGCTCATTAGAGGAAATTTCAACTCAAAATGGGCCTTTTAAATTTTATTCAAATTCCATGTCATCATGTGTTAGCCAATGAAATTGCTTTAAATTTGAAATACCGTATAGGTCTTAAACACTTTTTTAATATAAATTTGGGGATAGCTATCATAAAAAAAACTACTTTTTTTGTTTGTATTTTTGACATATCTCCCTGTGTTTTTACTCAAATTTCGATCGGGAGAGCTCATTGGATGCAGAATTTAATTCCGCAACCAACGAGCTCTTCTGATCGAAATTTGAGTAAAAGCACAGGGATATATGTCAAAAATACAAACAAAAAAGTAGTTTTTTTCTTTTCTTCCTCCAAAATTAATAAATATTATTTTATTATTTTAACTATTATTTTATTATTTCATTTTAGGAGGCCCATTTTGAGTTGAAATTTCCTCTAATTAGTGACTAAGGAATCTAGCAACATATAGATGTGAAATCAAAGCAACATATATGTGGGATGGAAATCGGTTTTTCATTAAGAATGTGTGAAGAAGCTTACAATCGTTTCCTTAGTGTCGACAAGCTCCTCCATGAGACAAACATTTCATCCCCATAAGCTCCAACTTTTCTCTCTATGCTCTCCGAATATTTGGACTAATTAGTCAATTCAATAGCATAACAATACCTCTATAGTTCTCCCCCTCAACTATGGATATGCGCTTGTATTTATAAGGCTCAATGGATAGGGATAGTTGAGAGAATTATGGGTGAGGTGGATCCAATATCCTACCATGGGGGATCTCGAACTCAAACTGAACCATAATGATATGGATAAGGGAGGACACGAGGATCATGATCTAGAATCCTTGAGAAACTTCTCTTTTTCCCATTTTACCCAGGGTACCGCTTTTGCTCCCTTATGGAAGAGCATTTCAGGCGAGAACCACTTTAAGAACAAATCCTATAGACGGTGGCGCCACTTATCTATAAGAGGATACAGGTGGTGTTGAGCAAGGTACCACTCATCAACCAAAGGGTAAGCGTGGTGCTAGGTTTTTTCAAGTAGAATTGACAAACAAATCAAGTTTCCACTCCAAGTGTTGGGATTAAGGGAAAACATAGGAGTGAAGGATCTCATCACATGATGGTGACATGATTTAGGTATAACAATATGAATACAGTCATCACCGTCATCATCATCAACAGTAGTAGCATCAGCTTCATCATCATCAACATCATCGTCTTCATCATCATCATTGTCATCATCTTCATGATCATCATCTTCATCTTCATCATATTCATCCTCATCATTAGCATCATCATCTTCATCATCATCATCATAATGATTGTCATCATGGATAGCATCATGATCATCATCGATATCATCATCATTAGTGACATCCTCATCATCATCATCATCATTGTCATGTTATGATGATACCACTCATAATCATCATCATCATCATTAGAATCCTCAAAATCATATGGTGTTGTGTTCTCTTGTGCTATGGTTCTTGTTATGAGTCCATGATTCAGATGCTTATGATTTATAAATGATGAGGTGGTAGATGTTAATTATGAAATGATTATGTAAATGGTAGAATAATGCATTGATGAATTAGTTGTTGATTTTTAAAATTGAAAATGTAATAAATACTGTAGTACACATATATTCACCCCCCCTTTCTATGTGCATGGTGTGTCTAACATGAATGTGTGATCAAGGATAGGAATATAGAAAAGAGGTTAACACAGATATGTTAGACTTGAAGGAACATGTGCGTTGAGTGTCATGAGATGGATTATTTTTTTGTTTATACATAACAACATTGTATAGAATCCTTGATGAAAGGTTTAAACTAGTGTACAACTTATTTATGTTTATGGTGCAAAAGCATTGCAACCAAGAAGATATTATGAACATGTTGAAGAAGGTAATTTCTAGTGGAAGTGGATTGGCCACTTTGATGAGGATTAATAAAAAAGAGATAATGACACCTGTAATGAAACGTTGTTAGGGATTTTTTGTTGGGACTTTGAATAGTACTTAGAGAAACTAAATGAAGGTTCATATGAGACTAATACCTAACCTAAAACACTTAACCCTTTTAAAACATTATACCTATAAAACCTATCCCCAAACCCCTATAAGTCGTATCCCTTATCATCACCAACAATTATCACAGTTTACCCTTTATCCATATGACTCTTAACCACTACAAATTCTATGCATATAATGTCAAACACCTAATAATTATAGTTATCAAAATTAAATATTGTTAAATTAAATCTTACTTGTAATTTTATATTAAATTTATTTTTTAGTATATATACATACATATATATATACATATGTATGTGTGTGTGTGTCTATATATATATATAAACATAAAACAATAACAAAAAACTACATGCTGCGTCCTATTTTCATTTCATAATCATGAGAAAGATTTTTCCTTTGTGCATATCATCGAGCACTTGTCTAGATCATTCCATGATCAGTGAGGATCTGAGAAACTTGGCTAGAGTGAGAATGAGACAGTGGGAGCAATTATTTGGACCCACAAAGACTAAGGAGAGTGGATTGTGGTTTTGTAGCGGAAAAGGAGGCCAATTATAAAAGAAACTATCAGTCAAGACAATGCCTCCCAAAATTGTGAGTACCATGCCCTAATTCATTTCTGTTTTAAAAATTTTAAGATAGTTCTGCAAATATCCATGGTTTCATTACCAATAGAGGAAAGGCAGAGGCTATTAGAGCAGGTTACCCTCATTCAGCGCCCACGAAAATAGTGTTAATAGGGGTAAAAATAGAGTTGCATTTGACATTTGCATTTGACTCGCATTTGACCCATATTGATATAGAGCTCCATACCCCCTTTCTAATCATATAATTGACCCAGCGAGTGGACCCATCATAAGAGGATTCCATTAGAGGAAAGGTAGAGGCTATTAGAGAAGGTTACTCTCATTCAACACCCACGAAACTAGAGGTAATAGGGGTAAAAATAGCATGGTAGGCAGAAGCTGAAAAATGTAGATACACCCAAGTGTGAAATTGAGGAGAAGGAACACATACCCTAAGCACTCATGTTTTTACAAAAAAAATTAACTATAATTCAAGATCATTATAAAATCCCTAGGCTAGAAAGAAACTCGAACCTAACCCAGTATTTTCCAAATTGTAGTGACAACAAAGGTTTGCTAGAATTCTGCCAAATGTTATGAATTTCTTCTTTCTGCTTTTTTATTATAGAAACATTATATTAGAAAGCAATTCGAACCTAACCCAGTAATTTCCAAATTGTAGTGACAACAGATGTTGAATCAATTCCCTAGTGTCTTTCATCTTATCATGTTTAATAAACTCTTGGAATATGAAGTGTTTAATTTGAACCATTGGGTGAATCTTGCCAACGAATTCTACTTTAGGGACAAGGACTGTTGGTTTTAGATGAAGGGAATTTCCCATGCAATTTGGACACCAACATACTCCATGCTCTTTCCCAAATACATATGAGGAGATGGGTGTTATTGTCATGCACCCTTTTTTAGAACAATTTTAAAGAGCTCTTCGATCTTTTGAGGTTGGTAAGGCATAATATTTTAGATTTGAACTCTTTTCAAGCCTTCTTCAACTGGTTGATCAGTATCATTACTACAACTGAGAGGCATCCAAATTTAATGTACCGAGGGCATGTTCAAGATATAGTGGAGAGAATCTTATCTGAAGTGTTGGGTTATGCACTACAGAGTAGCACTGAATAGGTTAAAACATTTACAATTGAGTATACAACCCTTACTTGGAATCCATATATAGAAATTTCTTATGTCACATTTTTGCAAGTTAAGATATATATTGAACATATTCATCTTAATATCCTCAGGGCCACATTCAACCTTGGAAGAGATTCAATATGTAATTCAACATGAAACCTTGTAGAATCCTATTTCCCATGGAATTTCATAATGCATTCCTCCCAACTATCATTATGAAATTGATTAGGATACCCCAAGATGTCCAAGAAAACCATTAGAATCTTCTCTGAGTGAATGCTTGGTTCCTCTATAGGTTCCAATTATTTAGGTTCCTCATTATATGCTTCACTATATGAAACATATATGGGGTCCCCAAAAATATGATTATTGACCTTCCACTCTCCAAGCATTGAATATGCCAATTCTTGGACTATAATAGACCACCTTTGTTGGACACTAATGCAAACCTGTGTATGAGTTTGAGCCTACATTTACATACACTCTACAGGATCTCCAAAGAACTAACACCATTATCTTTCCATTACTATAAAGGATATGTACTAGAATATTTGCTTGGACTTGTTGATTTCACAGTCAAGTTGAACTTAAATGATAAACAGAGAGGAGCACTAAGAAAACTACAACACTTTATAGGAAATTGAATGAGTAGAGATATAATGATGTTAGTTCTTGGAGATCCTGTAGAGTGGATGCTTCGTTTCTCTATAGGTTCCAAATATTTAGGTTCCTCATTATATGCTTCACTATATGAATCATATATGGGGTCCCAAAAACTACGATTATTGATTTCAAATATAACATCCAACTCTTCATGAAATGGATAAATACATGCACTTTCCATCTCATCATCAAACAAGGGTTTACCTACAAAATATTCCTCATCAGAATCTCAACAATATGGACCATCTAATTCATATTCTTGGGATGAGGTAATATAATAGGAGAATGGGTTCTTTCATAAATAGGGCCTTCTTCAAAGGAATCTTCATGGATTTTTTCAAGGGCTTGATTTTGTGGAGGGTAATCTGGACCCTCAAAAGATTCCTCATCAAGAATAGGATCCCATATCCTATATAACAACCTAATAATATTTACAATTGAGTATACACCCTTAGTAGGAATCCATATATACCAATTTCTTATGTCACATTTTTGCAAGTTAATATATATATTGAACATATCCATCTTAATATCCTCAGGTCCACATTCAACCTTGGAAGAGATTGAATATGTAATTCAACATGAAACCTAGCAGAATCCTATTTCCCATGGAATTTCGGAATGCATTCCTCCCAACTATCATTATGAAATTGATTAGGATACCCCAAGATGTCCAAGAAAACCATTAGAATATTCTCTGAAGTGATGGGATATGCACTACGGAGTAGCACTCAAGAGGTTAAAACATCCACTCTATAGGATCTCCAAGAACTAACATCATTATTTGTCCATTACTCTAAAGGACATGTAATATAATATTTTCCTGGAATTGTTGATTTCACCGTTAAGTTGATCCTAAATGATAAACATAAAGGGGCACTAAGCAAGCTACAACACTTTGTAGGAAATCAAATGAGTAGAGATATAATGTCTGCAGCAGTCTGCATACATCCATCCATTTAATTATGTTAGTTCTTGAAGATCATGTACAGTGGATGATTGGTTGCTCTATCGGTTGATTCTTGGAATTTATAATAAACTTTGCCCAATATCCTGATTTTACCAGGAGGTGCTTAGTTCAATGGAAAGGGTTAGGTAATACTTGGCCATTAAAGGAAAATCACGAATATTATGGTTTATGCTTTGGATCTTGAAGTAAGTACTAGGTATTTTGATGTCCTCCATTTTTTATTTCAACATTTTATGTCAATTGTCACCGTGTTTGATTTTTGTTTGCCCCTCTTACATTTAACTCAAGAAGATGACCTTTGTGGTTTAGAGATTTGGTTATATTTATAATTATATATTGACCATATATTAAGGGCATAAGGGCTTATATTATTTATTATATAAATACCCCAATACATTAGGGTCTTTTTTATTTCAAATCTTTTCCACATGGAAATGGTTTTCACGAAGGGAGGGAGCATAGGGCATGCACAGGTTTTACTGGTTTTCATGGCTAATTAAGGGGTTTTCAGAGTTTTTGTGGGTTTGCGGGGTGGATTTATTCTGATTTTTCTACCCATATTCGCACAAAAAATATCTCTGTCGAGTGAATGGACTGATGAATGCACCATATCATTCGACGGGGCCCTATGGTCAGATTTTCAGTCCTGAAACTTTGTTTTTGGCCAAAATGGAGCTGGGAACAACTGGGCCTAGGGGACTTATACCGAGGGGGCCAATCTCATTGATTCCATTCATGATTTCATTCACAAAGAGGCCGAGAATTGCAATTTCCTTCAAGGTAATTTGTGTTTTTTTCGGGGGGATGAGATTCATGTTTATTGTTTAGTGTTGTTGGACACTGATTTCCTTGGCTTGACCCACAAGGGAAAATTTTCTAGTGGTGTTTTAGTTATGTGGGATATGAAGCACCTCACTTTAACCACCAATCAAGTTCAATTGACTTTTCTTTTCATGTTTCTTGCAAGTGTATACTAAAATCTGAACTTTTCATTTTTGGGCATGGGTTTGGGTGTTTGATAAGTTCTTTGTGTCTGTTCCTATGTGTATAATCATGAATTTGAGTTTTGGGTGCATTATTGCATTGAATCTACTCTAGTACGTATAGTGTCCATTTAATATGGAGACTAATCCAGATCTATTTTATCCGAAAGTACCTTATGTGTGTATAGCTCCAATTTTTAGATCTTAGGAGTTTGATATCTAGCGTTTATGTAGAAGGATGCATTGGATTTAGATAGTGCATTGGGTACATTATATATGAACTCTAGAAAATGATATACAACTTCCTGTGAGTGCATATCACAGATCCGACTTTAGATGAAGCTGTGTTAAGGGGCTTCCAGCATATGGATTTTTATTTGACAATATAATAAAATTTATGTCTCAATGTCAACCAATATCCAGGATGGAAATTCAATATCTATCCTATTCCAAATATGGATATGTTCTGAATCTATTACAATGATGTGAAGGAACTGATTTAGAAATTTTATCATTTTCTTAATTTTCCTCCAGAAATTTGGATAGTGTTATGGAGTATGTATAATAGCATAGATTCATTTCAACTTCGGTTTGATATGCACGTTGGTAGAATAACATGTCATGAAATAGGATGAATTGTCCAACTGCATCTTACTGCAAACCAAGTTTGCCATTTTTTTGAAATTTATGAATAACACTCTTCCAATTTTTTTCAAATTTATTAATAACACTCTTTCAGTGATAGTCATTTGGGTGAATTACATAATTTCAATATTTTCGTTAATTAGACGCTTTTACACCAAATTTCGAAATCTCTTTTTTTCCTATCCATCCTGTAAGCATTCATGCCACTATGGAGGTAAAGTTGTTACAATAATCCTATTAGGTCATTAGTTTGCATTGAAAGATTCCTTGTCTCTACGTAGGTAAGATTGTTACAATAAGTTCATGAGCTTGCAATAATGAACCAATGCCACTTTGGTAGGATATGTCTTTTTCTTATGGCACGCAAAGAAGAACCCTTTCTCTAAGTCGGAGGTGATTTGGAAAAAGCTAGGTGAATAGGAAAGAAAAACATTATGTTGGTTGGGATATGGTTCATCAATTTCATTCTCTTCATGCTGATGTTGGCACCCTCTCTCAATCAGACCTGAGAATCCCGGATGTTTGAGCCTTGAACTTGGCCAATGCAAATGGTAACAATTGCCTAAAATTCTATGTTACTTTAAAAACATACATCTCATTAAACCCTTTGTAGACACTAGTGTGAGTGATCTTTGATGTTTCCTTGCCCTTTTTCCATCCCCCTAGTTTACAAAATCAAACTGTTCTTCATATGTTTGTAGAAGATTTTGTTAGAATAATCAACACATAGTTAGCTACCTTAGACATTAATTAATCCAATTTTTGTCCTATTTGCCTAGTTTCCATATTCCACCTTATGCAAGTTGTCCTCCACATGTCCAAAGTGGTCAAAATTGCTAAAATTGAGTCATGGAGTGCTTGGGAAACCACTTGGAATCAAATCTACTTTATTCCTAGCCTTCCTAGCGCATGTCTACTTTTTCTACTTTATTTCCTGCTTTTGTTGAGTTTCAAGGAAATTGGGAAAGTTTGACTAGGTGAAGTTAACTTGTTTTTTGTCCTCATCATCCTCCACTCTTTTCTCATAATAAAATCATGTATGAGTTGTCCTTCCATCATCTATTATCTTTCCTAATTGATTTTTCCATTTCGTGAGCTCCTAGACATATTTGGAAATTGCTTTATGCACATATGGGGGATTTGCTTAGATTTAGTAAGCCTTCTTTTGACCAAATTCGAATGGAATCCTTATGCATTTAAATATCTCATGTAATTATTTATTATGGCAGCCTATGACTTCACAAGGATGGATATTGTACACTTATTCAATACAGATTAGTGTTCTACTCCATATTCAGTCTCCTTTGTGTGTAATTTGCATGTGTAATTGGCAATTTTTGTGAGTGTGATTGTTCTAACACCGGGGTTCAATTTTCACATGGTATCATAGCCTTTATAGATCAATTTCTCTCCTTCCAATTTGTTATTGGAGTTTTGACATCATTGACTGGGAGCATTCTGCTGACTGAAGGGACAATTTCTGAGCTATGGATCAATCTCAGAAGATCATATTGACTCCATTTAACTTCTTTGAATGGAAAGTAGATATGGAGATACTGTTGAGAGAGAAAGGAATCTAAAGAGTGACTATGGAAATAGAAGCAGAGCCCAATGTAGCTGGAGAGAAAATTAAATGGCACAACAGGAGGGATGAGGCCTATGGTCTCATGTGTCTGAGCATATCCAGAGACCTCCTTTTCCATATTGATGGATTAACATCACCAAATTAAGTATGGGAGAAGCTTGTTGAGCTTTTTGGTAAGACAGATGAGATGAGTGGGTATCAAATTGAAAATGAATTGATCTCCCTGAGTCCCAATAGCTTTGAATCCCTGCAACTCTACTTTTCCAAGTTCAAAGCCCTTGTTTTGCAGCTAAAATAGTGTGGGATCGAAAAGAAGGAGGACCGACTGGTTTTGGACATACTCTCAAAGCTTGGACCTGAATATTTAGTGTTTTTCTCGACCTTCCATGCCACAAAGTTGACAGCTCGAGCCTAGAAAATGCCTAGCCTTGTATATTTCATGGAATCTCTCACACAAGAACAAGATAAATTGGTGATGATGGGCACCATCAAACCTTCCAAAGACCAAGATTTGGTTGCTGGAGATTCGAGGGTGGATTCAAAAGGCAAGAAGAAAGCTAAGAAGCCACCTGAGCAAAAGAGAGACAAGAACAAGTCTCTAGAGGAGCCCCAAGGTTCCAAGAAGAACCCCCAGAAGAAGAAGAACAAAGGAGAAATGAGCAAGTGCACATACTACAGTAAGGGAAATCATCTTGAAAGCTCCTGCATGAAGAATCAAATTGACATGCTGACCCAACTCCTGGAGAAGAATGACATCTCACTTCCTGATAGCTCAAAGAAGAGGGAAGGAGGACCAAATTCAGAAGATAGAGAGAGAGTTCATGCATTGGTTGCTGGCACATCAAGCTCACCTAGTTTCATCATTGATTCTGGAGCTTCAATATATATGGTTTTGACCAAGGAGGCATTCAAATCACTTGACATGTCAAAATATCTACCAATAGTACTGGGAGATGACTCTCTCACTGAAAGTTTGGGCAAAGGGAGGATTGATCTTGACCATGGTAAGTTCATCAATGTATTGTATGTTTTAGGTCTTGCCTCTAACCTCTTATCAGTGTATCAGATGACCCACACAAGGTCTCTAAAGAAGGTCATATTCTACCCTGATGAAGTTGAGATCACAGAGATCTCAAGTGGTAAATCCATTGCAAAAGGATTTGAAAATCACACTTCGAAGGTATACATGTTCTCGCACTTCCTACCCTACTCAAACCCCTCTGCTCTTCTGATTCATGCTAATGAGGCAAGCAAGCTTTGGCATGAAATATTTGGCCACATTAACTATAAGTATCTTTCTGATCTTAGTGAAAACAAAATGGTCATAGGGTTACCAAAGATTAAGTTTTCCAAAGGAGTCTGTCAAGGTTGCATCTTAGGAAAACACCCAGAGCATAAATTTGAGAAAGATAGTCATGAGAGAACCTCTGTACCTCTTGAGTTGATCCACAGTGATTTTGCTGGCCCATTTCATCATATGTCAATGAGTCAGGCCAAATATTCATTGACATTCATAGATGACTTTTCCAGGTACTGCTGGGTTTACTTCCTGAAACACAAGTCTAAAGTTTTTGGCCTCTTCAAAGTCTTTAAGGATTTGGTTGAAAACTAGTCTGGGAGGAAACTCAAGGTCCTCAGATCTGATGATGGTGGTGAGTATGTCAAGTCTGAGCTCATTCAATATTGTTCAGATGTAGGTATTCAAATGCAGCATTCTATCCCTTACACACCACAGCAAAATGGTGTTGCCGAGAGGAAGAACAGATCACTGAAAGAGATGGCAACCTGCATGATGGAGGCTAAGAGTTTGCCACCAAAGTTTTGGGCTGAAACTATAAATTGTGTAGCCTATATCCAAAATAGGTTGCCTCATAAATATCTTGATGGTATGACTTCTTTCGAAGCATGGAGTGGGCACAAGCCAAATATGACCCATTTCAGGATTTTTGGCTCAAGGGCTTGGGCTAGAATTCCAACAGAAAAGAGGAAGGATTTGCAGCCCCAAAGCCAAGAGTGTCTATTTGTTGGGTACTCTGAAGATTCAAAAGGTAAAATATGATCAATTTGAGCACAAACAAATCCTTCATTGAAAGGAGTGTTCAGTTCCAAGAAGAGCCTTTAGCAGCAGTGGAAGTTGGAGAATCCTCTTCACCACCAGAACCATTGAATGTAAGTGAAGAGATAGTTGAGTTTGATGATTCTGATATGTCTGATAATGATGATTTAATTTCAGACCCTAGCAGTCCTACAATACCAAAATGGGCAGAAAATACCATTCATGCAGCTGGAGAACTAGTTGGGAATCCTAATGATCCTAGGAGGACTAGATCTCAGTTTGAGAGTGCTCTATGCATGAAAGACCCTTTGTTTGAAAATAAATGATATCTGATGGTTGAAAAAGAACCATAGAAAAATGAGTATGCAGAACATGATTTAGTATAGAAAACATCCATGAAAGAAGAGTTCAACTCACTCCAGAAGAACAACACTTGGGAGCTGGTTGATCTCCCCCCAAGGAGGAAGCTAGTTCAGTTTAAGTGGGTTTACAAAACCAAATTTGCTGCTGATGGCTCAAATTTTAAATATAAGGAAATATTGGCATCCAAGGGCTACTCACAGGTACATGGCATAGACTACAATGAGACCTTTGCACCAGTGGAAAAGATGGACTCCATCAGGCTAGCCTTAGCCGTTACAGCTTCAAAGCAGTGGGAGGTACACCACATGGATGTGAAGTGTGATTTCTTGAATGGAGATATTACTGAATATATTTACATGCTGCAGCCTCAAGGATTTTCTACTAATCCATCTCTTGTGTGCAGGCTAAAGAAATCATTGTATGGGCTTAAGAAAGCCCCCAGGGCTTGGTATGCCAAGATTGATAGCTTTCTACTATCATTGAATTTTGTTCAATTAAAGTCATATAGAAATGTATATTTGAAGCTGATTCATGGCTCATTAATGATTATTGTCTTGTATGTTGATGACCTTCTCATTACAGGAAGCTCAAAGGATGAAATTTCCTCCTTAAAGGATGTAATGAACCATGCATTCTCTATGACTGATTTGGGTTTATTGAGCCAATTCTTGGGGCTCGAGATTGCTCAAACCAAACATGGAATAAAAGTACATCAGTCCAAGTATGCCTTGGATTTTCTGAATAAGTTCAACATGAAGGAATTCAAGCCAAGAAAGACTCCCTTCCTTCCAGGAGTTAAGCTTGAAGAAGCAGATTCTTCACCTATGGTAAACAATACACTGTATAGGCAACTGATTGGGTGTTTTCTGTACCTTACACATACTCGACCTGATATTTATTATGTAGTAAGTGTGGCTTCAAGATACATGTATCAGCCTCATGAGATCCATTGGAGAGCATCCAAAAGGATCCTTAACTTTGTTCAGGGAACAAGGACTCATGGGATCCTCTACAAAACTAAATCTGATCTTGATTTGATTGGGTTTACTGACAGTGATTGGGCAGGTGACAACATAGATTGAAAGTCAACATCAGGATATTTGTTCATGCTTGTTGAAGGACCAATCAGTTGGTAAAGCAAAAAACAGAGTGCCATTGCACTCTCATCTACAGAAGCAGAGTACAGAGGAGTTGTAAATGCAGCAACTCAATGTTTATGGTTGCAAGGGTTAATTGGTGAGTGTGGCCTCGAATCAGAATAATAAACTGCTATCTATTGTGATAATCAAAGTACCATTTGAATCTACAATGATCCAGTTCAGAGACAGAGAAACAAACACAATGAGATCCATATGCACTACATCAGACAGCTTGTGCATGATGGCACCATTCACCTACTCTTCTGTTCATCTTCAAAACAAGTAGCAGATATCTTCACCAAAGTTTTTTGTGAGAAGAAATTCAGCAATCTCAAATCACTACTAGGGATTGTTGATCATGCTGTGAAGCATGAGTGATGACAATATTTTCAAATTTTGTTTTACTATCCATGTTTAAGGGAGGATTTTTCCCGCTGGGTTTTTGCCTCTTTCCTTGGTTAAATGGACATGCAGTATGTAAATGGTGACTAAGCCTTGTTGCTAGGCCCTAGAATTTTCTGATATTTTACTCATAATTCAGGCTTAAGGGGGGGTGTTAGAATAATCAACCCATATTTATCTACCTTAGACATTAATTAATCCAATTTTTGTCTTATTTGCCTAGTTTCCATATTCCACCTTATGCAAGTTGTCCTCCACATGTCCAAAGTGGTCAAACTTGCTAAAATTGAGTCATGGAGCACTTGGGAAACCACTTGGAATCAAATCTACTTTATTCCTGGACTTCTTAGCGCATGTCTACTTTTTCTGCTTTATTGCCTGCTTTTGCTGAGTTTTAAGGCAATTGGGAAAGTTTGACTAGGTGAAGTTAACTTGTTTTTTTTCCTCATCATCCTCCACTCTTTTCTCCAAATAAAAGAATGTATGAGTTGTCCTTCCATCATCTATTAGATTTCCTAATTGATTTTTCCAATTCGTGAGCTCCTAGACATATTTGGAAACTACTTTATGCACCTATGGGGGATTTGCTTAGATTTAGTAAGCCTTCTTTTGACCAAATTCGAATGGAATCCTTATGCATTCGAATATCTCATGTAATTATTTAATGTGGCAGCCTATGACTTCACAGGGTTGGCTATTGTACACTTATTCAATACAGATTAGTGTTCTTCTCCATATTCAGTCTCCTTTGTGTGTAATTTGCATGTGTAATTGGCAATTTTTGTGAGTGTAATTGTTCTAACACCTAGGTTCAATTTCCATAGATTTATCTTGATTTGATTGAAGCTCCTAGTACATATAATAGACTGTTCTATTGGTAGAGATTGTTGAATATTAAAAAGGTTTAATTTATCTCCACACAATTATAGTGAACCTATATGTGGTGTTGAAGAAGCTGACCTCAACCTATTTGATGATGGAGTATAAAAAGACAAATTCGAGCTTCTCTTCTTGAAGCCTTATGTATATGCTTAATAATCTGAACAAAAACCAATTGATTCCTCTCTCAAAGTGTCTATAAGACTACAATTTGTTTCAAACCTAAAGTTTGTGAAAAATACAACAATATCTTACACAAATGATAAGAAATAATAAAAGATGAACAAGCATTAATGTCACTTGAAACATAGAGCATAGAATCTAATGATAAAGAAGATGATGGTGTTCTTGTTGAGAACATTAGTTTAATCTATGACTCCTTGATGAGTGATCACAAAAGGATAAGAACTTGGGTCAAAGTTGGAGGTGAACCAAACCATTTGCTAATTTTTCTCCAAGGGGAAAGAGAGGAAAGGTCCAAAATCCATTCAAGTTTAATATGGTTGGTTGGAGAAAAAGACTTTGTTAGATTGATAAAATTAGAATGCAAGCCATTTAATGCCACCCTATTAGGAAATTGACAAGAGAATAGCATAGGATGAACAACATTAGCATCACTTGAAACATATATCATAGAAATTAATGATAAAGAGAAAAGGAAACAATATCTTTAGATAAGTGTTTTGAGCCTTGTCTCACTATATTTAGAAGACAATTTCAAAGGATTTATAGTATGGGATTGCCTTAGCATTGCCTTAGGGTTGAAAATTAATATGGGAAAACAAGCATCATCATGGCAAGATAAAAGGAATAAAACAACAAATATTACAGACTGATATATTTAAAACATTCTTTTCATTCCTGAATGTGCCAAGTAGTAGATCTGGAAATGTCCGCTCTTCACCACCATGGATTAGCTGTATATATATATATGATTGCTTTAGGTTACCACTGGGAAATATGCCTCCAAGAATTCTTGTAGTAGCTGCTCTGATTTCTTCCATTATTGTGGTGGTACCTATTTGAAATATCCTAAATATGTTCAAGTTAGCATTGCCTTAGGGTTGAAAATTAATATGTTAATGTTATACAATAAATTACTATCCAATAATTTCTTAAAGATGGGATGGAACATTGTAACATCATATTTCCAAATCAAAACTACCTTCTAGGGTTCCATATTCATCTACAAGGAATAAGTTGTGACATGAAGGTACATATTAGTTCGGCATAAAACTGCGTTGCTCTCAGCAGTATGGGTGAAAAATAGAAGACTACAAATCAATGATAAGTTAGGGATAATATTCATTATAGAAGGACCTTTGGGTAGGAAGAACAGGGCATCAATTCATCCTCCATTGGAGTCCTTCATCCATTCATCTCTCTCCCCTTCGTTCTGAGGTCTCAAAATATTTACTTTGGGAACATAGTACTTATACAATTCGATCAAAGCCATAAGCTTTGGAAGATGTTGAAAGTAAGTATATTGTTTCATGTTTCAATTTTGTTGTCAAAAGGAATATTGAAAAGTTAGGAAGTACCAAAGCTAGTCATTATGCGCACATGGACTTAATGTAGGGAGAGAAGTCATGTCTACTTTTTTGTTCTTGAATGGGAGCAATGAGAGAAGTCATGTCACTTTTGTTCTTGAATGGGAGCAATGAGAGAAATCATGTCATTTTTGTTCTTGAATGGGAGCAATGAGAGAAGTCACTTTTGTTTTTTGTTATGTGCACAAAGACTTAATGTAGGGAGAGAAGTCATGTCTACTTAATGGGAGCAATGGTTTTGTTGTATCATTTGGAGAATAACGTCCTCTAACAATAGTTGTTATTATGACTCTTAAAGTGTCCTACATGAGATCTGGGCACTTTTAGGCCCTTAAGGTTTCAAGATTAAGAAGCCATAAACAACAGGCATGTGCACCTTGGCAATGATGGAAAATATCATAAAACATATTAGGTAAAATGGATAATCATCTACCACATCACAACATCATTCATGGGAAAAATAAAAACCACTTACAACCACCAAAAGTAAGGGTTACAACAACAACAAGTGTAAAGTAAGGAGAGAGGAGTGGCCAAGAAAATGAATAATCAGGTCAATGTAGAGTGGAGAAGTGACCTAGAAGTTTGGAAGAGGATATTAACTAAGATTTCTTGAAAAAGGAACTCATGTCAAAGATTCTTTTTTAGGGAAGTGACCAACATAACAACTCTGTATCACTTTTATCTGAAGTAAATATAGATGAATGCGAAGATATGTTCTTTCAAGGAGATAGTCCATTAAAGGAGAACCTCCAGGCCCTATGCAGACATATATTAGCGTAAATTACAGTGTTATTTTGATGCATATGCATAATAGATCGTCTCAAGCTTGACAACATTAAAACCCCAAAGTCCAATGGGCACAAGCATACATATGAAGCTTGTGAATGGAAAAAGGGCATTTGGAACTCCTCTGAATGAAGTTTTTGTAGTGTTTGTTGTTATGGATTACAAAGACTTATGCATTGGCTCCATGAATGTAATGAGGACAAAGGGAATTAGACATAGACTCATTAAATCTGCCAATATTATTGTTGAAAGGGGGTTAGGCAAGTAATAATAACACCTGCATATCCAAATACAAAACCACCATAATCGCTCCAACATTCTACATGTCATCATACTTGCTATATGTGATGTATGTTTCTAACATATTTCCAGAGACGTGAAAGCATTAGTGACCAAGCATAGTGCCCAACGATGTATATTTCCAAATCCTTTAGGAACACATGTTTATAATACATTATATAAATATTTGTGAGAATATCATAGTGCCCATGTATAACATGATCTTTTGTGAGCCTACCCAATTCATGTTAGGAAAAGGCAATGCAAGCAATAAGTGAGAATGGAGACATGTATGTAACTAAAAGATGGGCATACATTAGAATTTCCAGTGTACTGTTGTAGGATTGCCACTATGCAAATAAGGCATTGACTTGATAGTCACAATCCCATTAGTATGTTAAATTATGGGAGAGATTAGGAAAATATCCCTACACAAATATTAACCGATAAGTATGGTTTTGGTGTATCATTTGGAGAATAGCATCCTCTAACAATAGTTGTTTTTATGTCCCTTAAAGATTCCTAAATGAGATCTGGGAACTTTTAGGCCCTTGAGGTTTCAAGATTAAGAAGTCATAAACAACAGGTATGTGCACCCTAGAAATCATGGAAAATATCATAAAACATATTAGGTAAAATGGATAATCATCTACAACATCACAACATCATTCATGGGAAAACTAAAAAGCACTTACAACCATCAAAAGTAAGGGTTACAACAACAATGAGTGTAGAGTAAGGAGAGAGGAGTGGCCAAGAAAATGAATAATCAAGCCAATGTATAGTGGAGAAGTGACCTAGAAGTTTGGAAGAGGAGATTAATCAAGATTCCTTGAAAATGGAACTCATGTAAAAGATGATTTTTGAGGGAAGTGACCAACATAACAACTCCGTATCACTTTTATCCGAAGTAAATGTATATGAATGTGAATATATGTTCTTTCAAGGAGATAGTCCATTAAAGGAGAACCTCCAGGCCCTGTACAGGAACATATTAGCATAAATTGCAATGTTATATTAGTTGCATATACATAACAGATCATCTCAAGCTTGACAACGTTGAAACACCAAATTCCAATGGGCACAAGCATACATATGAAGCTTGTGAATGGACAAAGAGAATTTGGAACTCCTCTTAATTAAGTTTTTGTAGTATTTGTTGTTATGTATTATAGAGACCTATGTATTGGCTCCTTGAATGTAATGAGGACCAAGAGCATTAGACATAGACTCATTAAACCTACAAATATTATTGTTGAAAGGGGGTTAGGCCAGTAATAAGAACACTTGCATATAAAAATACACAACCACCATAATCGCTCCAACATTCTACATGTTATCATACTTTCTATATGTGATGTATTTTTCTAATATATTTCCAGAGACGTTAAAGCATTGGTGACCAAGCATAGTGCCCAACTATGTATATTTCCAAATCCTTTAGGAACGCACATTTATAATACATTATATAAATATTTGTGAGCATATCATAGTGCCCATGTATAACATGATATTTTGTGAGCCTACCCAATTCATGTTAGGGAAAGGAAATGCAAGCAATACGTGAGAGTGGATACTTGTATGTAACTAAAAGAGGGGCATACATTAGAATTTTTTATAATTTCCATTGTACTGTTGTAGGATTGCCACTATGCAAATATGACATTGACTTGATAGTCACAATCCCATTAGTATGATAAATTATGGGAGAGATCAGAAAAATATCCCTACACAAATACTAACCCATAAGTATGGTTTTGGTGTATCATCTAGGGAATAGTATCCTCTAACAATAGTTGTTATTGTGTCTCTTAAAGGGTCCTACATGAGATCTGGGAACTTTTAGGCCCTTGAGGTTTCAAGTTTAAGAAGCCATAAACAACAGGTATGCACACCCTAGAAATGATGGAAAAGATCATAAAACATATTAGGTAAAATGGATAATAATCTAAAACATCACAACCTCATTCATGGGAAAACTAAAAACCACTTACAACCATCAAAAGTAAGGGTTACAACAAAAACAAGTGTACATTAAGGAGAGAGGAGTGTCCAAGAAAATGAATAATCAGGCTAATGTATAGTGGAGAAGTGACCTAGAAGTTTGGAATAGGAGATTAACCAAAATTCCTTGAAAAAGGAACTCATGTCAAAGAGGGTTTTTGAGGGAAGTGACCAACATAACAACTCTGTATCACTTTTATATGAATGCAAAGATATGTTATTTCAAGGAGATAGTACATTAAAGGATAACCTACATGCCCTATACAGACATATATTAGCATAAGTTTCAGTGTTATATTTGTTGCATATGCATAACAGATTGTCTCAATCTTGAAAACATTGAAAGGCCAAAGTCCAATGGGCAAAAGCATACATATGAATCTTGTGAATGGACAAAGGGCATTTGGAACTCCTCTAAATTAAGTTTTTGTAGTGTTTGTTGTTATGGATTACAAAGACCTATGCATTGGCCCCTTGAATGTAATTAGGACCAAGAGCATTAGACATAGACTCATTAAATCTTCAAATATTATTGTTGAAAGGGGGTTAGGCTAGTAATAAGAAAACCTCCATATCCAAATACGCAACCACCATAATCGCTCCAACATTCTACATGTCATCATACTTGCTATATGTGATGTAGGTTTCTAACATATTTCCAGAGACGTGAAAGCATTGGTGACCAAGCATAGCGCCCAATCATGTATATTTCCAAATCCTTTAGGAACACACGTTTATAATACATTATATAAATATTTGTGAGCATATGATAGTGCCTATGTATAACATGATATTTTCTGAGCCTACCCAATTCAGGTTAGGAAAAGGAAATGCAAGCAATAAGTGAGAATGGAGACTTGTATGTAACTAAAAGAGGGGCATACATTAGAATTTTTAGGGCATACATTAGAAATTTTTAGAATTTCAAGTGTATTGTTGTAGGATTTCCACTATGCAAATAAGGAATTGAATTGATAGTCACAATCCCATTAGTATGATAAATTATGGGAGAGATAAAAAAAAATATCCCTACACAAATATTAAACGATAAGTATGGTTTTGATGTATCATTTGGAGAATATCATCCTCTAACAATAGTTCTTATTATGTCTCTTAAAGGGTCCTACATGAGATCTGGTCACTTTTAGGCCCTTGAGGTTTCCAGCTTAAGAAGCCATAAACAACAAGTATGTGCACCCTAGTAATGATGAAAAGTATTATAAAACATATTAGGTAAAATGGATAATCATCTACAACATCAGAACATCATTCATGGGAAAACTAAAAAACTACTTACAACCATCAAAAGTAAGGGTTACAACAACAACGAGTGTAGAGTAAGGAGAGAGGAGTGGCCAAGAAAATGAATAATTGGGCCAACGTAGAGTGGAAAGTGACCTAGAAGTTTTGAAGAGGAGATTAACAAATATTCCTTGAAAAATGAACTCATGTCAAAGATGCTTTTTGAGGGAACTGACCAACATAACAACTCTGTGTCACTTCTATCCGAAGTAAATGTAGATGAATGTGAAGATATGTTCTTTAAAGGAGATAGGCCATTAAAGGAGAACCTCTAGGCCCTGCGCAGACATATATTAGCATAAATTGCAATGTTATATTTGATGCATATGCATAATAGATCGTCTCAAGCTTAACAACGTTGAAAGGACATTGTTCAATGCGCTCAAGCATACATATGAAGCTTGTGAATGGACAAAGGGCATTTGGAACTCCTCTTAATTAAGTTTGTGTAGTCTCTGTTTTTATGGATTACAGAGACCTATGTATTGGCTCCTTGAATGTAATGAGTACCTTGAGCATTAGACATAAAATCATTAAATCTACAAATATTATTGTTCAAATGGAGTTAGGCCAGTAATAAGAACACCTGTATATTGAAATACACAACCACCATAATCGCTCCAACA
Source organism: Pseudotsuga menziesii (assembly GCA_001517045.1). Lineage (NCBI taxonomy): Eukaryota > Viridiplantae > Streptophyta > Pinopsida > Pinales > Pinaceae > Pseudotsuga > Pseudotsuga menziesii. The sequence continues at coordinate 4,185 of LPNX010522721.1, read as the reverse complement.
TTCTACATGTCATCATACTTGCTATATGTGATGTATGTTTCTAACATATTTCTAGATACATGAAAGCATTGGTGACCAAGCATAGTTCCCATCCATGTATATTTCCAAATCCTTTACGACGACACATTTATAATACATTATATAGATATTTGTGAGCATATCATAGTGCCCATGTATAACATGATATTTTGTGAGCCTACCCAATTCATGTTAGAAAAAGGCACTACAAGCAATAAGTGAGAATGGAGAATTGTATGTAACTAAAAGAGGGGCATACATTAGAATTTTTAGGGCTACCAAATTCCCACACCTATTACCCAAACGCATTCTTGACAAGATTTTTTTTTAACATGTTTTTTTCTTATAAGTCTTTCCAAGTTTTTTTGCTCGTATTTTGCTATGTTTTTGCCATATTTTTTTCCAACCATGGTGTAGGTAGAACCAAACAGGTATTTGTCAGACTTTTCTTCCTCCAGCGAGGGGAGTTTGGGAAGTGTAGCTAGGGTTTTCACCCTAGCTTGTGCTGATGAGCACCTACTAAGGAATCTGGAATCCTTAGTAGCAGTTCAATAATGTAAACAAAAAGAAACTGAAATAAAAACTAAGCTAAAGCAGTAAAAGTAAATAACATGAAGTAAAAAACAGTAAAGAGATGTATAACG
>LPNX010522705.1:23701-104783 GCA_001517045.1 Pseudotsuga menziesii | reverse complement strand
CGCTTGCTAGGCTAGCCGTCGCTTACTTCATGAATTAGTTACCTTTCTAATCACCATGGAGAATCCATTCAATTTATCTTTTGTTGATGTTTTATTTCATCGGTCCCTACTTGGAACCAGTCGTTGTTCAATTCATAATTGTGTTGTGTTCATGCTCAAGGGAAGTTAGTAAGCCTACATTAGTTATTCCTCATATATTTTGACCATTTGTGTCAACCTTTATAGTATTGAATTGTACCTAATGCTTTCCTCTCTTCAATTTCAAGCAATCAGATTAGATTCTTGTTGTTTCCAAGTTGATTTATGAAAGGTAACTCGAGACTCTCCATCTGATGGATCTATTCTTATTGACTCCATTTTTTTTCTAGGAAATATATTTAGACATTAGTATGGTACCTTGGAAATTACTAACATCAAAGGCAAGTTTTCTTGCAATCTAAAATGGGTATACCCCAATAACCCATGTTCAAGTGATGCTGCAAGTGTTTAACATCATCACATATTTTCACACTTGATAGTTTGTGCTAGGTACTAGATCCCATTTCATTCCCTCGACCAAAACTATGGATTCTTGAACCTAATGCCATTCCATTTTAAATAATTAACGAATTAAGTGTATTTTTTTAAAAATCGAGCAATTTTAGAGCCGTCGCTTAAGCGACACTTAGGAGGATAGCAATTTTAGCACCGTCGCTTAAGCGACACTTAGGAGGATTTCCGTCGCTTAAGCGACGCTTATGCCCATTATTTCAAAAAAAAATTTAATCTTTCTGATTTTTGGCACGGTTAAAATAAAAAATCCACGCGCCGTAGGAAAAAACCGTCGGATTTTGGATCAAAATGTAGTAGTGGTACATGTGAAATAAAAACAATAGTAATGTGGGATGGAAATCATCTTTACATTAAGATGTATGGAGAAGTTTGCAACCAATCAAGCCTTAGTGTTGACAAACATCTCCACGAGAAAAACACTTCATCCCCATAAGCTCCAACTTTACTCTCTGTGCTCTCCAATGGCTTGGGCCAAGTGGTCAATCCAACAACATAACAATACCTCTATAGTTCTTCCCCTCAACTATGGACATGAGCTTGTATTTATAAGGCTCAATGGATAGGAATAGTTGAGAGATTTGTGGATGAGGTGGCCTCTAAGATCCTATGATGGGGGATCTTGAGCTCAACTGACCCACAATGATAGGGATAAGGGAGGACACGAGGCTCATGATCTAGAAGCCTCGAGAAACTTCTCTTTTTCCCATTTTACCCTTGGTACCGCTTTTCTCCTCTTATGACAAAGTGGTTTAGATGAGAAACGCTTATGGACCAAAGGCCATAGGCGGTGGCATTGCTTATGGAAAATAGGAAGAAGGCGATGCGAGCAAGGTACCGCTTATGATTCACAGGGAAAGCGTGGTGCTGAGTATTTTCATGTACAATTGACAAACAACATGGGGTTTCCACTCTAAGAGCTGGGATTAAGGGCAAACATGTAAGTCAAAGGTCTTATCACATGGTGGTGATAGGATTTGGGTATAAAAGTGAGCGCTCCTAGCTTTGAAGCTGAGGATTCCCTACGATGATTCCTTACGGACGCCAGGTCCTACATTCACGTACGGACAAGATCTATAGTAGCATATGTTATTCTCGTATGGAGAGTGTACCTACATTTATATGTGGATGTTGTAGTATAACACTCGCTTGCAAGTGGTCCTAGCTTCTGAGGATTCCCTATGATGATTCCTTATGGATGACAGGTCCTGCATTCACATGCATACAAGATATGCAGTAGCAAACGTTACTCTCACATGGAGAGTGTTCCTACATTCATATGTAGATGTTGTAGTATAACACTCACTTGGGAGTGGACCTAGCTTTAACAGGATAAGGATGGTATATGATGAGTCTTTACAGACGATAGGTCATGCATTCATTTGCGAGTGAGATCTACATTTAGTTGTAGACGATATGGTGCTACATTGATTTGCAGATGATCCAGATGTTCTATACTATCGACCCTCCTCGTTAAGGGGGAGTAGTCTAATGAGTATTGCATCATCCTTGGACATATGTCCTAAAGTGACAGGGATTGATCATCCCGCAAATAGATCATGTGTATTGTAGGTAGTATTGTGGCAAAGGATCATGAATATTAAAGTGTGGTTGCAAAGGATTAAGAAGAATGAAGCGTTGCTGCAAAGGATCAAGAAGATCGAAGCATTGCTGCAAAGGATCAAGAAGATCGAAGCGTTGTTTCAAAGAATCAAGAAGATCGAAGTGCTACTGCAAAGGATCAAGAATATCAAAGTACAGCTACAAAGGATCAAGAAGATCGAAGTGTTGTTGCAAAGGATCAAGAAGATCGAAGTGCTGCTGCAAACGATAAAGAAGAACGAAGTGTTGTTGCAAAGGATCAAGAAGATCGAATTTCTGCTGCAAAGGATCGAGAAGATCAAAGTAATGCTACAAATGATAGAGAAGATCAAAGTGCTGCTGCAAAGGATCGAGAAGATCAAAGAGATGCTGCAAAGGATCAAGAAGATTGAAGTGTTGCTGCAAAGGATCAAGAAGATCGAAGTATTGCTGCAAAGGATCAAGTGGTCGAGTGTTCCAAAAGATCAAAGATAAAGACTTGGTGTTGTAGAAGATGATGTTCCAGTACTTAAGATGTTCTAGTAGTTGTTCAAGTTACTGATGATTGTTGAAAACTTCCTATGACGTATAGATGTATCACCTTGATAATGTTGCATATGCTCTCTCTCTCGTTACTCCTATAGTTGATGATGATGTTGTCAGTAGAATAACCTTCTCGTTAAGGGGGAGTGTTGAAATATTGTAACTTCAAAGGATATTCTAAATGTATTTTACTAATGTGTTATTCCTCCTTCAGGATGTTACTATTGTATTTGGTCATCATAGAGTCATGAGGTAAAGCCTCCATTGTAATTTGGGTCAATAATACCCTAATCAATATAATATAATATTGTTTTGAGTCTTCCTAGGTGAAGTCATCCCAGTTAGTTAAGTGGGTCTGACTTGTTATGTTAAAAGTCAAGTGACAGAAAGAGTATAAATAGAGGAGTTGTCTTCCTCATTTAAATACACACTCACTTGTGTATAGCGCATGGGAGAGAGAGATATATATATCTATTGGAAGAAGGAGCACTTGTTTGGGGTCTTGTCTTGTACTTTTGATACATCTTATACATTGGAATTTTTGTTGGGTTTTCTTCCCCGTGAGGGTTTCCTAGGATAAATCTTTGTGTTCTTTTGTGGTTGTGCTTGTCTATATTTCAGTGGTCCTTTTGCATACGTTTACAATGTTATGATGCTAAATGTTATTATATATTGTATAACCATTAAAAACTTAACAAGGAGACCCTTTTAGGAATCCATGCCAACTGAGAAAATCCTTTTGGTCGTCTTATTGAAGCAATGCAGCAATAACAACACTCGGGGAGCTACTACACACGTGTCATCTAGGTAGTCAGGTATTTAGGTAAGGGTACGATCCCAATCCTCCTTGTCACGTTTTACTATTGGACCTTATGGTATATCACGAGTTGTGACAACTTGACATTCCTAGTGAGGATCTGGCTTTTTCAACCCCTCTTATCACTTAATTTTTCCTGTGACCCTAGCTTGCGTAGATTTTTTTTGTGTGTGATCTTTTTTACTAGAACACCTTTAGAGTAAAAATTTTTATCCATCATTATGGTTGAACTAGCTATGAGCAGATATCGCAGGCTACAGGGTTTACCACCTGAATTTCCTCCTGCCATGGAAGAAATTCAAGGGGTGACCATGGACCAACTTGTCACAACTAATCCTTCTGTAGAAGGCATTTCGATCATTGAATCAGGAGAAGAGTATTCTTCTTTTGAGAATCCGTCTACCTCTACCCCGGTATTGTTACAACTTCCTTCTTCACATGATTCAACATTTCACTTCCCTACAGAAGGCCATTCTGGTGCACGATATTCATTTTCTTTCCAACCATCAGATCCCCATGGCATCGAAATTTGGTCCAACTCCCTCGTTTTGGAAGACTTCCTTAGGATGGACAATTTTCGAATGTGGAACCACTACTTTGTCTTATGCCACTCCTCCACGAGATCCGATATTTATCCCGAATGATGAAATCCTTGGGCCAATTTAGGAAACTCTTGCTCGTTTGCATATAATGGGGGAGAACATAAGAAGAAGGAGTGTCTCTCCTTTGCCTAGTCGTTCTAAAATAACCCCCTCCAAATAACATGCTCTTTTTCAGTCCTATGTTGCTACTATATCCAGAATACCAGTTCAAAGTTTGGTTTCTTACGATATGGGACAACCTTCTATCCCTTCCCTATTAGCTCAAACTCTCCTGTCTATTCCTAGTTTTCCTATGAACCTTGTGACTAGGGGGGAACCCTCGAAACAAGTTATTTTGAAAAATGCGCGAACTAGTTTAAATATTGGGCAGAATGTTGCATTAGGACATCCGATAGTCAACGTACCCTCCACAGCTGCAAATGTGGTTGTTCCTTCGTTTGTATCGGAACAACTATCATGGGTACAACCCATGTCTAATCAACCTACATGGGGGTACTCTTACCCAACAAATCAATCGGCAATGGTTAATTAGAATTATCATCACATTGCCTTGGGAATTTTTTTTTTTAGATCCCTTATCCTGGTAACGCTAATACCCCATGGGGAAAATCTAGTTGGGCGAATGACCCCACATATGTAAGGCCATTTGCAAACACATTTGGTGGGTCACATAGAGGTCTGACATCCTGAGGACCATCTGGAGGTATACCACCTAGAGGTCCCCCATATGGGGGCCCACCTAGAGGTCCACCATTTGGAGGTTTGCCATCCATAGTTTCGCCATCAGGAGGACCACCTGGAGGTCCCCCAACCGGGGGGCCACCTGTAGGTCCACCACTTGGAGGACCACCCTCCGGACGTCCACCACCTACAGGACCATCCGGTGGGTCATTCAAAATCCAACCACCATCGAACCAACCTATTATAGGAGGATCATCAAAATCCTTTATCAATCCAATTACGCCCTACATATACTCAGATGTCTTACCAATATTACTAGTACCCGCAACCTAATCAACAATTATCCTTTCTGGCAACACTCAACCTGCCATATTTGTCACGATTGATTAACAATCCTATTCACCATGATCCTTCGTGGCCATCTATTCTCATAAAGTTACCTTCGGATATACCAAAATTTGACAGTAAACCTAGTGAGGATCCCAAAAACCATGTAATGACTTATCATTTATGGTGTTCGTCAAACTCTCTAATGGATGGTTCCATCCATTTGAGACTTTTCCAAAGAACTCTCACCGGGACCGCTAATAAGTGGTATATAGAATTGCCTCAGCATTCCTTTTGGAATTTCAACACTCTATCAATGGCGGTTTTGACACATTTTCAACTTCCAATTAGGTAAGAAACGCGTATGGATATTTTGACCTCGCTCTATCAAACCACTTCCACCCATATATCTGACCATATACATGAGTGGAGAAGGTGACGTAGGTTGATTAAAGCTCCCATTCCCAACCAATTTCTTGTCGATCAGTTCACTAAGTCATTACTTCTACCCATTTCCAGGGATTTTTCCATGGGGGGTGTTGTTACCGAAGAGAAATCCATCAACCATGCTCAGTACCTCCACTTGGTTTATTCCGAGTCAGGCACTCTATATGATTTGACCCCGAATGCTCACCGTCCTACCTTGGACCCTTCAAGACCTTCAACAAAACCACCTATTGATGGCATACTTGGTTATGTACAGAAACAGTCATCGGCTAAATCCTTGAAAAAGAAAAAACAACCTGCTTCACCTACTAGACAAATTGTCACAAATCCAAAGACTTATTCTGCTCTTGTTGTTTCTACCGAAGTGAATGCAGTTCAATCCACAGAATATTCAAGAACACGGAAGAAAGGAAGAAACAAATCCAAGAAATCTCAGAATCAACAGGAAAGTAATAAAACACTGATGTCGAATCTAGAAACAGGAGAAAGGAAAATTTTCCCTAGCTTATATGTGGAGGTGACCACTTCACCAGAGAATGTCCTTGATGTGAAGAGGTCAACAAACTTCTGAAAAACACTTCCACCCTGACTGTTTTAACTAATCTTTTCCCTACCCAACAGCAATTGATTGACCATCAATCCTTGCATGGCTCTTCTTCATCTTCTATAGATGAGTTCAAATTGATGTCGAGTGAATTGATTAGTCTTACCACCAGATACCAAAGCTATAACCCTCCTCCAAAAAAGAAAAATGATAACTTCAAGTGATAAAACTACAGATTTCATTCCTCCTCTTACCAACGTTCTTCACATTGAAAAACATGTTCTTGATGCAATCCTCTGGCCACCCAAGAGTACAATTTTAAAATCAGTATTTAACCCTAGTACGTGAGTCGCTCAATACTAAAATGTAATGGAAGATTTGGCTTAGGCACCGTGTGTTATGTCTACCCTCAAAGTACTCCAAACCTATCCTACACAGAGGAATAATCTGTTGTCGTTTCTTGGAGCTATGGACCCTGAGAATATCAATGTTATCACCTTTAAACTGGATGATTTTGAGTCAAGGCTCTCCCATCAATTAGCTTTCCAAATATCTACGAAATTCATTTAGAAAAAATTCCATCGTATTGTATTAGATGAGGGTGCCTTGACTTCGTTCATGTCTCTATCCTATTGGAGATCCATAGGCTCCCCTGAAATTAACCGTTCAACTATGACGCTAAAAGCATTTGATGGTTGCGATTTTCAACCTTATGGATTATTGTCCTCTCTATTGATTGAACTAGGGGGAGAATCAGTGTCCATCCATGTTGAAGTTGTCGATGCTCCTCTGGATTACAATCTACTCCTAGGTAGGAATTGGTTCTACATGATGCAAACAATAGCATCATCCATATTTTGTGTGGTCCAATTCCCATTCCAAGGGAAGATTGTTATTGTTGACCAATTGGATTTTTGTTCTCCAGACACGATTTCTAACTCTGTGAATAATGTTCCACTCCTATCCTCTTCGACTCCACAGTACCAGAACGTAGGAGTAGGTCTCCTTAACTCTTAAACACATTATTCTCATTTTGAGAAGGCAACTCTAGCCACGGTCATCACGGTCCAGAAATTTTGTCGCTACATTGTGCTCCTCACAACTACTGTGTATGTAGATTCTAACCCCATGTATTACATCTTGACTCGTCAAGTACTTGGGGGCAAATAATCTCGCTGGATTTTCATTCTCTAGGAATTCAAGTTATAATTTGCAAAATCTAGTTCAAATAAGTCCCTTATCTTTGCAAAACTTATGTGTGACCTTCCTTGTATTACAACGGATCTGCACCCCTTGGATTCATTACTCGATGAATCAATGTTCCTCATTAGTACATCTAACCCGTGGTATGGAGATTTGATCCTATATCTCCAGACTCAACACTTTCATCAAAATGAAACCTGAGATGAACGTCATTGTACTGGGCATCACGCCAAGTACTATCTAATCATTAATGATGCATTATATTGTCGTGGCGTTGATGCACTTTTGCGGTGTTGCTTAACTCATAAAGAGGCTGAAATTGTTTTGAATGATTGCCACTCTAGATCTTGTGGTAGACATCTTTCTAAGATGGCTACTACCCATAAATTTTATGCACTGGGTACTTTTGTCCCTCAATATTCAAATATTGTATGGAAGCCATGAAAAAATGACCACCCTGCTAGCTTTTCCAATCAAAAAAATGCACCCACCCGGATCCTTTACATCCCATCATTGTTGTCAGCCCTTCTGCAAAATGGGGTATTGATTTCATTCATTGCAATCCTACATCATCTAGGGGGCATGGTTACATCATCATGGCCATGGATTACTTCACAAAATGGGTTGAGGTTATGCCTACATACGCTGAAGATGGCAAAACTTCCTTTCTCTTTATGTTTAACCACATAATCGCTAGGTTCAGAGTCCCACAATCCATCGTGACTGATCACGGTTCACATTTTCAAAACCATATGATGTCAAAACTATGTTCCAAACTAGTTTTTCACCAATATAACTCTACACCCTACTACCCGCAGGCCATTGTCTAGGTTGAGGATATCAACAAGGTGTTGAAAACCATACTTCAATGGATGGTGGGATGAGCTAAGTCTAGTTAGAATTTACATTCGTTTTCCACATTATTGCCTTATAGGACCACCATTAAGACTTCCACTAGCTTCACGTCATTTCAATTAGATTATGGGCTAAAGGCAACTCTTCCTATCGACTGTGAGATTCCTTCTCTGAAACTTGTTGTGGATCTTTTACCCAATACCACTCTAGAGGAATAACGGTTCTTGTACCTAAATAAGAACTATGAGACTCATCAAGATGCTACCTTAGCAAATGAGGTGCATAAACAATGAATTAAAGCTCATTACAACTGATCCATTCAACCTCGACTCTTTAACGAAGGTGACCTAGTCCCGACATATGACCAGAAATGTGATAATTTGGGAAGTGGAAAATTGGAATCCATGTGGCATGGGCCTTTTATTGTCAGTTGTGTCTAAGAGAAAGGAGCTTATGAGCTGATAGACTATGATGGGATACCTTTGGCAGAGCCCCAAAACGGGATTTACCTCAAGAGGTACTATGCCTAGACCATCTAGCATAGAAACCTTGTACATATTGTTTATAGAGTGTGTTGTGTGTAGGTTGGATTGTTATTTTATTATGAATGTATGATTCATCTTAGATAAGCCTTCTTATATAGTGTCATGATTGAATGAACAGATGACCACTTACTCTGGCTTCGTAGACGGTGCTAATCATTATACCTTGAACCTCGCATCAGCGGCTTGGGTTTTGTATTCCCCTACCGGTGATTTGGTAAGGTCGGGAGGAACTTGTTTAGATTCTGCTACAAACAATATTGTAGAGTACCATGCAGTGATTGGGTTATTAACTAAAGGTTTAACAAGTGAGGTGAGTAAGATTAGAGTTTATAAAGATTCAGAATTAGTTGTACATTAAGTGCACCGAGTCTGCACCATCCGCAACCCCTTACTTCTTCGACTATTCCAAAGGGTTCGGCTTTTAGAGAGGTCTTTTCAGTTAGTTTAGTATCATCACATCGCAATACATTTGAATGTAGTGGCTCATTCATTAGATAACTATGTTTTGGATTGGTACTTAGCTCATGTTTAATGTTCATGTTAAAATTTTGATCACATATAAAAAAATCGCAAAAACACATATAAGTAGCCATTCATTTAGAACGTCACATACACACACATGTCTGTAAAAAGTTGTTATATATATATATATATACACAATCGATATTGAGGCAAAATCTGAAGCCATAAGCTTTCAATATACCCAAAAAATTGAAACTCTCAAGTTTCTAGTACATCAAGAGGTCAAAAATATGAAGCTTCAAAGCTTTCAGCATATATACTACAAAATAGGAGTCATTACGGACTAATCCTCGTGCTCATGGTAACACATAATAGTACAAGCTACTCTACAGAGTAGCCTCCCAAAAATCCCTGATACTTTTGCAGTGTGGCAATAATAATTCCTTGGAAGGTCGTTAATAGAGATGTTGGGAACATCAACAGTCAATCTCTGGAGGTTGCCTTTAATCTCTTGAAGCTCCTCCTCTGCATCTACATTCTTGATGGCAATATCTCTCACCACCCCTCGCCTCTCGATAGGAGAATCTCCTGTAGGTCGGGATGGACCAATGTCTACAAAAAATTATATCATGTCTTAGTATCACCAAAACAAACAAAAAAATGAGATACAAATATAAAACAAAAAACATAATGAAAATAGTATTCTTTCTTACCTCAATTGTCCCACTAGTCATCCTCAAGAAATGGAAGGTCATGGTCACCCCTGAAATCATTCCCTGTGTATGCATAGTCCTCTACCATCAGCGGTTGGCCTCTCGGCCACTAGAAGAAGACTGATCCATAAGTCACGGTGGGCCCTCCATTGCCTACATGACGGGACAGCCTCAACCCACCTCAACATCTATGGATCCTTGGGCTCCAACATGTTAAGCAGAACCTGAGGGTGTAACAAAGGTACCCTCTCCAGGAATAAAGACACTAATACAACCACGTAGCCAAACTGCTTTAGCTCGCCTCGTTGGCACTTCGTGAGCTGGTCCTTGAGGCTTACTAATAGCCCCTCACTCCAGTTGAATATGGTTGGAGATATGCACTCCAACGCATATAGCATATGTGTCCAGGTAGTCTGATGAGCATCCCTACTACTCACTACCTTCTATAAAGTGAAGGATACCATCCTCAACGACCAATCCATGATGTGTTTGATCAAAATATTTCCCCCTTGGGACCTTTTTCCAATCACACAGTGCTCTTTTTCCAATCACACAGTGCTCATCGATGAGATCATCAATGGTCATGTCCCCCCCTCTAGAACCTTAGAGTGATATTGGACTTCCTTTCCTAGATAGTCTGGTAAAAATGTAGATTTCCTCTACATCGATCGTCAGAATGTGAGTGCCCACCTGGAAATGTTGTTAATCTAGTTCCCACATCTATATCAAATGATCTAACAGACGAACATGGGCCCTCATGCCTGGAACCCTGAAGTACTGAAGGATTCCACACTCCCTTAGTATTCTCACCGTCATTGGGTCATTTGTCACTTGGGCATCGTCTAATTCATACTCGTGCTCCTTCTAAATAACCATTTTTTGAGTCGAATACTTGTGGGACATCCACATGGAAACTATTAGACTCGGTGCATTGGGATAAAAACTTGAAATCCATGATAAATTATTTGTTTTTGAAGAGTCACGACCATCGATGCACTTTCCTTAAGGGAACAGAGCAACAACGCAGTTTCCTTTAGAGGAAAGAGAACCCCTTATGCTCTTTCCCCTTTCAAGGTGTGCGTCGGTGCACCTCCTGAAATCGAGAAGAGCGTCACCCAGGGTGCACTTTTTCCTTTCCAAAACTCTTCTAAAAACCTCAAAAATCATGATGAAAAGTGAAAATTCAACCATGAAAAGGAAGGGGATGATTATGGCTCTTACGTACTTCTAACTGTTCATCGAATCGATGCTCGTAGCTCCCTGAAACTTCGTCACAAATTCCCCTCTCAAACACAATTTTCACCCAATTCCTATCGTAAATACACAATAGTAAGTAATTTTTACTATTTCACCCTTTTTATATCATTTTTTATTTTTAATAAAAAAAAATTGGTGAAATATTGAAATATTATGGGTTTTTACTATATTTTCCTTTAGTTTTAATGGTGAAAGTGTCCTAATGTTTCTTTTGAAGATATTAGGACCTTATTGGACGCTTTATGGCTATGATAGAGCTTCTTTTTTACTTTTCCATTCTCTGGCTCAAGTTGAAAAAAAAAATTGAGCACCTTATACTCTAGTCGTGCTCGTTAAAAAATTAGTGAAAAGGTATCAATTGTGCGTTTACGCTTCTTCGGACTCGTTAAAATGGATAACAAAAAAGGAAACCCCCTCGAGTTGTCTTTAAGCTCTTTTTATGATCCTTAAACATGAAAAGATCACCAAAAAAAACTTGATTCTTTCACACTTCTAAAAGTATTTGAAAGGTCGTCTATCCGGTGATAGTTTGCTCTTTTTTCGGACCTTTTAAACTCATTTACGAAAAAAGGTACACTCTAGTTCATTGTGAATAGAAGAGTTATCCTAGGTATCAGTTTATACTTTTTCGGACCTCGAGGACTAAATTTACAAAAAAGTCCACTTTTGAGTCTTCTTAGTCATTTCATACTCTCTAAACATGAAACAATGACTGAGTTTACCTTCTTTGGACTCGTAAAATTAAGCGTTGAAGGACCCTTTTTGGGAATGAACCTCTCCTTTCTTAGGTTCATAAAACATATGAGGTTGGACTCATCACTTGATGAGCTATATCGATCTCTTGTTACCCTTTTTAATCTCATTAAAAAGCAAAGAGGTACTCATCCATCGTGTTGGGGAAATTAAGGGAATGGGGAGACATTTTTCATTTGTGTTAATGGCATATCCTAGTCATCCTTGAACATGGAACATGTCCGCATTTCATTTAAATAGTTGGGTATTCATCTTTCCATCGAGTTGATCCACTTTCATGAGTCATTCAACTACTTTGAGTCAATTCAAACAATGCGTCGTCCTATGTTTGTGTTACGTCTTGTCTCTGCCTCATTGATTCAAAGCATCCAAGTCACTTTTCGTGCCATTCAATGTTCAAGGGGAGTCCTTACCATAGTCTACTTCTATAGTTACTTTACCTTCCTTTAAGTCAGTCATATCTTATTCAGTCCGATAGTTATTCCATTAACAATATCACTTCCAAAATCACTTTTGTTCCAGTTTTTGTGTCGATGATGGGGGAAACATCATGGACCTCCTTCAACAAGTCTATTCTCGTCAACACCAACACATTATCCAGGAATTAGTATTAGAAACCAGTCAAGTACCTTGAAGCCTGCATGCCTCAATGACAGGTTTCCTTGCTTTCGACAATAGGATTTCATTATTGGCCTCTGATTGGAAGATTTCGTCAATTATTCGACTTCGGCTCATTTATTCACATTTGGAGGAATGTACTAAAGTACCTTGGGAATCATTGACATCAACGATGATTTCCCTTGCACTTGTTAACGATATACATCAATTCCTGGTAACTAAGTGGTTTCTACCCAGTACTATCTGGGATTGGAATGAAGACCCTGAGTGGTTAGGTATTCCCTTGAATATGTGCCTATCCTTAGGTTGCGATGAAGTATTTTTTGAGTCATTGCATGGATCCACATTGTATGTCAGGTGGCTATGTTCAAGTTTGAGTTAGGATGATATATATCTATAGTGTATATTTCGTAGCTATGTCATGATTTGAGTCTTGTTGATCATGGATCTACAGTGTATTATTGGTATCCATGACTTGGTCATTATACATGGATCTGCAGTGTATTGGTCAGCAGCCATGATTTGAGTCAAATAGTTTGAAACTGGTCCTATGTCAAGTCTTCACTTGCCACTCTTTTTCCTTAGATTCCATATCATATCTAGCAAAGTATTTCACCTATCACATCCCTCTAGCTTCATACTTTGGGGGGCATTTTGTTACACCTAAACGTTGTCCTGATTCTCAATCCCTTGAAGTTTCCTATCCAAACTACCTTTTGGAGTAGATTTTTGCTAATTTCTAGGAGGTCAGATGTCTTTGGCCTTCTGACATAGAGGATCAGCCTACTCTGACGCCTATTTCCTACTGATAAAGTGCATCGGTTACACTTGTTTCCTGAGGACAGGGAGCGTTGGTGCAACCTGCTAGTGCACAAAAAGCGTCAACACTGTTAAAAGGGAAAAAATTGAAGATTTCGAGAAACTTTAAACAAATTCCTCATGGAGGCTTATCCCTGGAGTAGGTGGCATTTGTACGCATAACCTCTAGGAATCATCCCTCACCTTCCTCCCAAAATGTCTCAACCCCTTTTGGCCCTCTTTGGCATATATATACAAGTTTCATGGACCATGATAGGAGAGGACCAAGAGAGCACCTTTATGTTGTTGAAATTATTGTTGGTATAGGAGGCAAAGAGTGTGGTTACGAGTGAGATTTGTAGAGTTTGTGGTTATGATTCCAAGACATTGTGAGATCAAAGCTTCAACTTCAAGGCTTTGGTTGTAGTTTTCTTCTCTTATTTCGTTAATACAAATGTGGTCCCCTTTCTCATGAGTGATTTGTGTTAATATCAGTTATTCATTACTTTTCTCCTTGATCATTAGTATATATCGTTGAATTATCTTATTGCTTTCACTAGTGTATCTTGTTCCTTATATTCTTTTGCAGGTATAGTTGATCGTAGGAGAATTACAAGGAAATGATCACCTTCATTGTTGAGGTAAGAAAGCTTGGCATTCAAGTAATTTAACAGTCTAGGGAGAGGATGCATTGTTGTGAGCCTTTTGTTCTAGATCTTCCCTATGTATACTAGGGAAACAATCTTTGTCCGCGTTGATTGAGAATTTTCGATAACAACGAGCTCCCCTTTCCAGGGAATGGATCTCCAATATGGAACCTCTGCAAGAGGGTGGTCAATATCATTAAAAATAACTTGCATTGGATTCGAGGAAATGGAAAACAGATTAAGATCTAGACGGAAATTTGGGACCTATATCTCCCTCAAATCACTTGGATGCCTTCTTGGATCTCAAGCAATGGTTAGATCATTTAAATATCTCCACTATATTTGAACTCTCCTCCTAGAATAATAACGGAATATGGGCTAGATGGAAAGAATTGGAGATTATGGATCATCTCCTACTGGAATTTGATGCACTCCTCTCTCTGCTCTAAGGGTCTGTGCCTGTACATCACCCTCTCACAATTAGCATGGGTTGGGAAAAATAATGCTCCTACACAATGAAAGAAGGATATCGTTTCATCTCCAGCAACAAAGAAAACAATCGAAAGGATACAAAATGGACTAAAATCTAGTGCAAGGATGGACTTCCAAAAATCAATGCCTTTTTTGGGATTTCAGTGCATCACAAAAACTTGACAACTAAGAATTTGAGAAAAGGGGGTATTGAAGGGAAAATGTGTTGCATCCTCTCCAAAGATTCAAAATAAACTCTCAAACGTCTCTTTCTGGAATGTAAGTTCTCTCAAGCAGTTTGGTCTCACGCTCTTCAAGAATTGCATGTTAATTTGATTCTTCCAACAACTTGGAACGACCTTTTTGCCTGTTGGAAAGGCTATTATCAAGGTTCTCTATATCAAAAACCAGATCTCACAAGGGCATGGTTTCCCTTCATTCATTTGCTGGAATATATTGGCACCAAGAAACAAAGATATTTTTGAAGGCGAGGTCTCAAATCCTGGGAAAGTAATAGCTTCTGCAAAATCTTTGTGGGTGGAAGATTTATTATCGAGAGGGATGATCCACATCCATAAGGAGCCATTGAATGTTGAAGAAAGAGTGTGGGCAATTGATTTTCCGGTGTCTCCTTCTACCCATGACTGGCATACAGCTGAGAAAAGTCCAAACTCTTTAAAATGGAAGCTGAGGATGAGCAAAAAATATTTTGTCAAATGGTGATCGAATCTTGGATGTAATTCTTTATTCTTTGACGGGGCCTCCAAAGGAAATCTGAGGTTGGAAGGTGTGGGATGAGTTAATTTTTATTATGAAGGGAACAAGTAGAAAGAATATGCATGGGGTTTAGGCAAAAAATCTAACAATGGAGTTGAGTGGCTTGCCTTAATCAAAGGACTGGAGATAGCAAGCAACTATGGAATAAAGGAGTTAGCCGTTTTTGGATATTCTCTCATGGTTACAAGCGAAGCAATAATGTTGATTAAGAACTATAAGAGCCCATTAATTAAATTGCATTATAACTTTAAATGCTTAGTTAACGAGTTTAAAGAATTAAAGTTTTTTCATATTCTGAGGGTAAATAACAACCAGATGGATCTAATGGGTAACAGGGAGTGCTCCTAGATTGTTAAATATTAGTCTGCAATAAAGGAAGATATGAAAGAAGTTGGATTCCTTGATCTTTGCCTAATACCTAGGGGGGTGTCTCTCCTTGGACCTTGGTGCAATGTGTTTTTCTTCTTTAATCTTTGGAGTAGCACTCATTTGTCATGGAAGCAAATAATGGTCTTAAACAGTGGATGGGATGCTTTTTTAATGGTTCCACTACCCGCAGTTGAATTCTGGAGACGTAATGCTCTGAAAGTGAGCCTTATGCAAATGGATGACATGAATGCCATCATTGGCATGGCCAGACGGACCTCAAAACAAACAGAGTTTTAACTCTCTTCTTGGCAGAAGAAATATTAGCATTTTCTCGTTTACATGGCCGGTGGATGGGATTACCCGGTTGGAGGGGAAGCGAGTCGACTATAGCCTCCCTACGATTCAATGTATGGAGTGCAATATTCTCGCGCATAATTTATGGGGATTGAGGGACTGAGTGACTGTAAAAAAACTTCATGAGCAAGGGAAAAACTCTGTCGATGACAAAAAAAAAGGATCCCGGGAATTTAAATGCTAGTATTTCCTGCATTGAGGTCATAAATATGATCAAAGAAAGGAAAAATCAAGCTCGGTTCCTTCGAGCTAAAAACACAAGAAAAAGAAAACAAAATCTTCTCCCTGGCTATAGTAGCGGAATCAGAGGTCTGAAGCAACAACAAACAATTTAAGGAAAGGACCACAGGAATTGCTCAGCAGTCAGAGCATATCTACAAGTATTACTCTAAGGTCTCCATAAGCATTCAGTTAACAACATTAGCCTCTTTGGATCCAGGTTCAAGCGAATTGCAGCTATGGGTCCCTTTTCTTTGTTCAGTTTTTATGCAAGTTCTTAAGACAGTTAAAGTCAACTTGGAAGAAACAATTTTGAGTCTTTTTTGGAGTAGAAAGTATCATGTTGAACTCCAAATAAATGAAATGGAGAATCTCAATTGCCTAGATTTAGTGTAGGATAGGATTTCAGTTTCTACAATGAATTACTTTTTCTTATTTCTTCTCGGATAGTTTGTAAGGAGATATAGCCTCCATAGACTAGGGAAATTTCGTGATAGCTTCAAATATGCCAAAGATGAACAAGGAGTTATGGACACTGTCCTACTCTAGGAACAATCCTTCCTCAACATGATGTAATTTTTTTTTGTTTTATAAATACAAAATGCTACTCAACCGTTTCTGTGAAAAATATGTGTGTGTGTGTGATTTTACAATTTTTATTAGAGATTATTAATATAAAATTAAATTAATTAGAGAATATTAGTAGACAAGTATAGTTGAATCATGTCAATTGATTTTAATTGAGATTAAGAAGAGGTGTTCTTTTATTTACCTAGGTTCAATTTCCACTAATGACATGTTGAATTTTTAACGAGTACATTTAACCACAACCCAATAGAAACGTTAAATTCTTTGTTGTCGTCATATGCCTTTCATTATTGCAATCTTTTATTTTTCATCATTCTAATCATGTAGATGATGGGTCTCATTTGTGTCTCATCTATGTTTAGTTTTTTCTCATGAAATTTTATTTTACCAATTTTTCAACTTATATTTTATTCATTTTAATAGTATAACTTAAATAAAATAAAAGAAATTGATAATAATTTTACAAGGCAATTTTATGACAAATCAATGTTGTAAAACTTAAAGTTTCAAAAATGGTGAAAAAAAAATAACAACTTTTGGAAGAAAAAAAAAATAATTCCTTGAAATTGCAATCCTAATATTTTATCTTTTTTTTTTCTTAATATTCATTTGAAATTCATGTCAACATTTATTTCAAGATTTATATGAAAATTCATTTAATGACTAAAATTTAATGATTCATTATTTTAACTTTTATATATAAGTTAGGTACAAAATTATTTTAGAGTTTCATTATAACGATTCTTAATATTGTTATTTGAATTTATTATCTCAACTTTTATATAAAAGTCATGATGTAAAATTATTTTAATTTAATATGTATTTATTTTAATCTCAAATCATATGTAAATCTTTAATGTTAAGATTTTTCTGGGTAAAATTTTTTAATCTTATTTATTTATTTTTATAACTCGAAGTTTGTCTTATTTGTAAGACAATAGTATTAAGGTATTGGTATTGAGAAATGTCTTAAATAAATAAAATGTTTCTATTGCTAAATAGATTTAAAATGTATACATTATAGGTATAAAAAGGATTATAAAGAGACTCGTAATTTTTCAGTCTTAGATCTAAGATTTTGATTTTCATAGTTACAGATATATGACATAATTTGATTATCTAGAATCGAGGTCTCATCAAATTTCAAGCCATTCGAGCCATTACAACAGGGTCTAACTTGTAATAGGTCCTTCAATTGTTGGTTTACTTTTAGATTTGTTGGAAAATGCATCTTATATTTCATTACTACATATAAATGTACATAAAAATGATTCATCAAGTGCAAAAAAACAACTCCTTCAACAATTGTTTCCATTGCAAAAAACTCCTAGTCATAGTTGGTCGTAAAGTTGGTGGCAATGTCGAGGACATTGCCACCACGTGGATCTTTGTTTTCTAGGTAATATCTTTAGTTAATAAATTTTGAAGGGGAATTTTTTAGGCGAGGATAGTAACTAGGGTAAACTTAGATTCTTCAAAGCACAAGGCTAAGTCAACCATTATTGAATAGACTATATAAACTCATCAACAATCAACTCATTAAAAAGAAGTATGTCACATATGACAAAAGATTCCAATCTACCCTTAGTTGTGAAGTATGGAACCTCTCCAAAAGTCTAAAATTTCATCTAAAGGAGAAAACACTTTGTATACTTACTTAGGTTATAGATATGGACAAATTCAACATGTTACACTTTGGCCATTAGAAGCTAATACATTTTTTTATTGTTGATTATAAGCTAATATGATTTATTATTGTTCTTGTGGAAATTACAATCCTCGCTACAATGTCAAAACACCAAGATCATAGTTCCCTATCACTTTTACGATTTAAGGGTTACTTAGAACAAATAGGACAACCAAATTAAACATTACAACACATTCAACAAATAAATTATGATGTCTTTTTATTGTCATGTGATCTTTTCATATGCAAATACCCAACAACCATTGTGGGAGTCATTTGGAAAGTGAGTACAAGCTTTGGCAGGTGCAAGGCCATGGATCATCGCGAAAGGATATCATGAGGTTGAGATAATTCCCATTGTCGTTACTAGGGAATTTCCTGCTTACAATGCACGATGGTTAATTCCTTTTGAAGAAAGTGGTTGAAGTTATAATCTTTATTACTCCTTGAAAATTGTTGGAGTACACATAGTAATGCCTGGTTCATATGCATTGTATAAACAAAATTCTAACCAATATGAGTGGCTCCAAGCTTACCTTTCAAGAGTAAACAAAACCAAGATGGCTTGGAGTATTTTGCTATTATATGTCCCTATGTATAAAAGTAATACTACTCAACATGGAAAGGTTGATTATATGAGAGAATCAATGGAGCCTCTACTTTATGTTGTAAAAGTTGATATTGCCTTTGCTGGCCATGTCCATGCCTATGAATGCTTTAGTCAAGAGTAGTGATTATTTAAAGAATACATCCTTGGACATGGTGAACTTGTAATTGAAAATGCAACCCATGCATAGTGGAGCTTGTATGGTAATGATGATGATGCATCAACTATAGCAGATGAAAATTGGATCAACAATCTTAACTTATCAAGTAATTGCACATCAGCAAATTTTTTAATAGAAGTAAAATAAGAAGTATTGATCATGTACCAAATGGATGATAATACATCCTTAAAAAATGTAAAGGCTTTAGTGGTTAGTATTAACAACCCTCCTAAATAAGCATAGAAGGACATGAGATCTACAAATATATCAATTGAAAATCCCATAAGATCAAAGCATTCAATTAATGCAAGTTATAAAACATAAGCCATAAACCCTGCTAGAATTAAAAAACCTGGTTTATAATGGATTGGAAGTAACAATTTCCCATTCAATGGAAAATTCATCTATAATGGAGAAAGTTGAGGGAAAAGTGTTGATCTCTATCATGAAAAACTAACAGCAATACATTATGGCAGCAAAATGGGTGCTAGGCATCAGGTTTAATGAAAGATGTAGTTACAACTAATAGTGACATGATCGAAGATAAGATTGAATAAAATATGCTACAATGGAGAAAGGATTATGATGTTGAAACTATTGAGGAGGAATTCAATTAAAAAGTGTGGGATGAATTTTTATGTTACCATCCACATGGTTATCATGGAGTAGACAAGGAGAGAGAGAGCATTTTTTGTTGCCATCAACTTGTTCGAAGATGTTCCCCCTTTATGGTCACAAGTTTATTGAGGCATACAAAATGATACTTGTAGACAACCCACATGTGTAGCAAATGGAAGACGCTACATTTGGAGCAATGGTGAGAGATGGAGTTAATCAATCTATTATTATAAGTGGTGAGAGTGGTGCAGAGAAAATCAAGACTGCAAACATAGCAACGTAGTATATGGAAACTCTTGTTGATGGTAGTGGAATAGAGAATGAAATTCTACAAACAAACCCAATAGTAGAAGCATTTAGGAATACTACAGCACCAATAAATGAAAATTCTAGCCTAAAATGAAAGTAATTTCTATTCATTTTCATCATTCTTTGGGAATAGTTGTGGTGCTAATATTAAGTCAAGGCTTGTGGGAACAGTCTCAAGGTGAATAGTCATATCATATATTTCTCAATTTTGTGTTGGGGCTTTGCATGCTTTGAGTGAGCGTCTTAAATCTAAGGCTAGCTGAGGAATATTGCTACTTGATCCAAAGTAATTATATAACTATTGATGAAGTTGATGATGCTCAGAAGTGTTAAATGCTATTTAATAACAATCACACATAATGAAGACATGCCATGCCTTATAGGAATAAAAGGCATAATCCTTCTCTAGTCTCATATAATGTGTTGTACTTAACACTCACGCCAAGGAGACATATTTATAGTACAATTGGAGCTAGAGGTAGGCCACCTCATGAGTTATATTCTTTGTCCATATGCATAACACCTAATCTATGAGATAAGGTGGGATAGGATAAGACAGACAACTCACTCACATATTGGATAACAAAAATATCCGATATTGTGAAATACAAAATAGGAGAAGATACTTCATGATTGATCAGGGGGGCATTATGCTAACAAGAAGATCCAAGTAATGATGAAAGCTTTACATGTAATATAGATCAATAAAGATTATCAAGCAGTCAATTCTCGTTAATCATTCGATTAAGGTGTGATTATCATCGGCAGGGCGACCCGAGTTCAACTCCCCTTAGGGGTGAGCTAGTTGGGAGGAGATACCAAAAAATACAGCCATGCTAAGGGTTGATGTGGCATAGGCCGGGTGCGATTCCTGGGTGACTTTAATGGCTTATATGCCCATGGGTTATGGTTCTTAACCAATGGTTCATTGCTACTGGCCCTGAGTGATGGGAAATTGAACAAAAAAATAAAATAAAGATTATCAATAGAATATATTTGCAATGCTTGTAACAATATTATGGCTTTAGATTTCTTATGTTCGATGATGAAAATAAAATGGAAGTTTAAAATGATGGATTTAGAAATGTTGCTAAGCTACTAGGTTGCAATGTTTCAGAGCTTATGACAGTATTAGAATCCCACAAGATTCATGCTGGAAATGAAGCGATCAAAGAGTAAAGGCTCACTCAATTTTAGGCTATAGACATAAGAGGTGCGTTAGCAAAGATAATATATGCAAATTAATTTGACTGGATGGTAGAGCATTTCAACAAGTCACTACAAGTAAGCAACCGATGTATAAGTAAATCCATAATTACTCTGGATATATATGTATTCAAGTCTTTTAACAATAACATTTTTAATAACCTACATAAAATATGTGAACGAGAGACTTCAACAAGACTATAATCACCATTTGTTTAATCTTAAACAAGAGCAATATAGTCGAGATGGCATTAACTAGACAAAAGTGGAATTTGAGGACAAATGGGAGTGTTTAGATCTCATTAAAAAGAGGCCACTAGGATTACTTTCATTTTTTGGGATTACTTTCATTTTTTGATGAAGAATGCACATTCCCTAAGGAGACCAATTTCACTTTAGCTAATAAGCTTAAGCAACACCTAAGTGGGAACCCTAGCTACATTGAAAAAGAGAGCCTGGAAATTGTGGGCAAAATTGGTGTAATGGGAATATTGTCACCTATAGACAAATATTACTTGCTGAAAGCATCGAGAAAAAGAGGTCATCTTATGGTAGTGATTGGAGATGGAATGAATGATTCACCTCCACGTGAACATAGGTCTCTCCATGGGTATCCAAGGAATTGAAGTTGCCAAGTAATGGAAGTTACCAGTTCAACCATTATTGAATAGACTATATACAACTCATTAAAAACAAATATGTCACAAAGTGGGATTTGAAATTGGGTGGAGAGGATAACAAATTTCCCCACATTCACTTAATTAATAAATATCTAAAATTTTTATATAAAATAAATAATAATGTTATTATTAATAAAATTATTTTGAAAAACAAAATTTCATAAATAATAATGTTCATCCATCTTTTGATAGATATTCATTTAATTCACCCCTTATTGCGCCGAGAGGCGCTCTACAGCCCAGTATGGGAGAGATCTTGTAACGTTACGTAACGTTATGTAACGTTACGTAACGTTATGTAACGTTACGTAATGTTATGTAACGTTACGTAACATTATGTAACGTTACGTAACATTATGTAACGTTATTTTTATTAATAACAATTTTTTTTTTTAATTATAGGCCAAAATAAATGTCGGCCAAAAAAACCATCTAATATGGGGAAGATGTTGTAATATTCCTACCTAACAAAACAATAAAAAAGTAAAAATTTAATTATCCGTAAAAAAAATGTGGATCAGGAAAAATACACAATATGGGGGAGATGTTGTAATGTTCCTACCTAACAAAATAATAAAAAATAAAAAATTGAATTATCCGCAAAAAAAATTTGGCCTTGCACATGGTTTTAAAACCATGTGCAAGGCCTTCTAAACAACCCA
Organism: Pseudotsuga menziesii; assembly: GCA_001517045.1. Classification (NCBI taxonomy): domain Eukaryota; kingdom Viridiplantae; phylum Streptophyta; class Pinopsida; order Pinales; family Pinaceae; genus Pseudotsuga; species Pseudotsuga menziesii. The sequence continues at coordinate 82,134 of LPNX010522705.1, read as the reverse complement.
TGGTTTTATTGTACATGGTTTAGGAGGGCCTTCCAGATGGTTTTAGAATNTATTGTACATGGTTTAGGAGGGCCTTGCAAATGGTTTTAAGACCATGTGCAAGGCCTTGCATATGGTTTTAAAACCATGTATGGGGAAATGTTGCAATGTTTGTTCCTACCAAAATAAAAAATAATAATAAATACTATATGTTGGCCATAAATAATATTAAATATTATTAATAATAATAATATATGTGGACCTTAAATAAAAAGATGTGTCTTTTGGTTTGAATCAAATCAATGGATACCTAAGAAGAGATTTGATCCTTCTCGGCGCTTGATAGAGCCTAAGATTTGGATCTACGCTGGTATAATTTCAACTTCCCCTTCATGATCTAGTTATCTTTCTTGAGTCATGTATCTAATTTCATTTTTACTTCTACCTTCGTTCAAGTACTTAATTTGGGAGAAGGGTAAACTTTCTATTATTTTGAATTCTTTTGGTTTATCATCACCATAATCATGATCATAAAATCTTTGTTAAGATTGCAATTTTGGATTGTTGAAATTGTTTTTAATGTATAAATGGATTTAGCACCTTAGAATACCCCTAATACAACCTAAGTTTGCAATGCCAATGATTGATATCCACAATTCCATCAATTTAAAAAAAAATTGCTAGATTTAGAGTTGTCTAAAGATTAGAAAAAATTGTTTTTTTAACATATTGACAAAATAGGACGATCTAATCTTTGACTAGATCATCATTTTTCATTTTTTTAATTTTATTTTTTATTGTATAAATGGTTTCAACACCTTCAAAAACCATTGTTCTACCAAAATTGTGCAACCTCAACATCTTATATTTGTGATTCCAACAACTCTAATCAAATTTAAAGAAAATTTTGTAAAAAAAAGATTTAGGAAAAATATAGATCATCTAATCTTTAGATTATTCAAAGTTATGTGGTTCATCTTTAAATATGAGAATTTTTACATTACAAGGAATAATCAACTACTGACGGCGACATGAAGCGAGGGTTTTGCAAGTTGCTGGTTGAAGATCTCACAGGCTTCAATCGGGATGGCTCCGGGCTCCTCGCTCCTCTCAGATTCTGGCAGACTCATTAACCGGTATTTCCCAATCATTTTCTCTGTGTATGCTTCCCGGCTGATAAGTCTGTTACTTCTTCTTGTTCGTTTCTTCTCTTCTGGGTTGCTTCGGGAAGGTTTGTCAACACCCACTTTCGCTTTGGTATTTTTTGTTTGGTTTTTCGGTGTTTCCAGGGTTAGTCGGCCAGACAACTATCTCTGTCACCCTTAAACCGGTTTGTGCTTCTTGGGGTTTGTTGGACTGCCCTTTATTTGCTTTAGCCGCTCCCGACAACTGGAGTCCCTCCTCATAATCCAGGACTAGTTCCAACCAGTATTTAAAAAGTGGGAATTTTCATTATTGTCGGCTCTGTCACCTTCTTCGCTCGTCGTTTTGGGTGATGGTCCGTCTTTTTCGGATGTGTTGGCTATCCTTGTACAGCAACTTGTCCTTTTGATTGAGTCTGTCGGGAGATGGCTTTATTAGGGTTTGTCTGATTAATTATATTCGCGTGATTGTATTTCAGTCAGTTGTCCAAAGGGTCGGTTTTGGTTTTTACTCAGTGGGTATCCCTGATTTCCTTTGTCTCGGTCTTCCAAGACTAGCGCTGGCTCTCCGTATCTTTCCTGACTCTGCTTCTAGGCGTTTATTTTTTTATGTTTAGGGTTTGACTCTTGTTTTGCGCCCTCTTTCTTCTTCTTGGAGTGGGATTTTCCCTCAGTTTTTTTTGCTTTTGATTAGTATTGGTGTTGCTCTGTTTGGGTCGGCGCCTTCAGCGGCTTCACATATTTCAAGGGTTCAATCGAGTTTTTAGTAGCTCTGTCACTCGATGATTTCAGTTTCTTCAAACCGATGCTTCTGTTGGGTTTATTGTTGATTATATCCTTATTTGTTTGCCCTCTTTTGTATTCTAGAATGTATTCGGTAATTTGAGTCTGGTAATCGGTATTCGGTTTTTGAAGGATCCTTCCAGGGTCGGTATGATATCGGTTGTTATATTAAAGGTGATAGTATGATGCTTATTTTCATTACCGAGATATGTTATTGTTTAGCATGCTCTGTTTGAGATATTCTTGGCATTCTGGATAATTTGCGTTTCCATTGGGGTTCGACTGTCATCTATGTTATTTGTGTCGGTTTTGTATATGATGCCCATTTGCCCGGGTTTCATCCTATTGATTCAGGGTTCTGGATTTAACTGGCATATTGGGGTTTGACCGTATGCTGTTAATTGATGTCTTCTATTTTGTGCGGTTATGATATCTGAGTTCTTTAGATAAGTCTGACATATAGCCCTCTTCTTTATGATGGCTTATCTGTAGGAGGTTCATAGTTGAATGGACTGCTTTGGCTTTTTGGTATGTACTGATATTTAAGGTCTGATTGTCTACCTTCCATGTGTTATGATCTTATCTGTGCCAGGTTTATTATCTGAGATATGAATTATGGAGATTTGATTCAGAGCTCTTTACTGCCGATTCTTATTGCCCGGGGTTTGATCATTATAGTCTGCTACTGATATGTTATTTGTGCCGGAATTGTTTTGCTATTGATATATATCTGATATATGGCCTTTCTTTATGATGGCATTTTTGTATGAGGTACATAGTTGATGGTCTGATATTGATGAGGTGCTGTTTTATTTTTGGACTGATTTGGCTTCTGGATGGTCTTGATATGTCCGATTGATTTCCTTCCATTTGTTATGATCCTATCTGGGCCAGGCTTGTTATCTGTGATTCGGTATTTTGGGGATGTGATTCAGAGTGCTATTGTTTGAGTTATTTGATCTGCTAGGGGGTTGCTTCTGGGAAATTTTTCCTTGTTTCTAATGGTGGAGACCCATGATGGGTCTCCCGACCCTAGATTGGACCATGGTCCTACAAGATTTCAGAGACGTCGAAAGGCAAAGGCCTACAAAACTTTGGAAGGGAAACTACGCTATGTGGTTGGTAGGGATATTTATATGGACAGGGTGGAAGCCTTGAGTCGTCGTGCTCTGATTGGTAGGCTGGAATATGTTTCCATGGAGAAAAAAGATTGGGTCTCTTGGGCTTCTGAGTACTGGAAACCCTTTCTATCCTATGTTCCAACTATCAGGTTGTTGGTCCGGGGCTGGATAGTTTTTGTCTTCTTAGAGGAATCTCATGCCTCTGAGGTCTTAAGCTGTCTTTGGAGAGTTGGTAATGGTTCATTAGTGCTTGATCGATGGCATGTTAACTTTGATCCAATGAGAGAAAGAGTGAAAAAGCGCCATCTGTGGGCAATTCTCCCAGGGATTCCTTTCCCGCTCTGGAATCCTTCTCTTTTGGAAGGCGTTGGAAACACTATAGGTCGGTTTGTGGCTCTGGAGGATGATTTTATGAATTCTTTTGATAAAAGGAAGGCAAAAATTCTTGTTGAAATTGATATCACTAAAGGCCTACCAGCTGAAGTAGAGATTCTCTGCCATGAGCGTTTGTTTATTCAACGTTTGGATTTTCAGGGAATCCCCTTTAGGTGTAGTGTTTGTAGGGAGACTGGTCATTTGCGATGTGACTATCCTTATTTTCGTAATGGGAATGTCAAGCACTCTTTAACAGATTCCTTTGTTAAATCCCTTATACTTTCACCATCTAAGGATTGTTCCACTCCGGTCCAATTTGTCTCCTCTTCTGGTCAGATGAAAAATCCTATTTCTTTATTTGGGGAAGTATCAGATATTGATCTGGATATAATTGATTCAGTGATTAGCAGCAGAATAGTTCCTATGCCTTCAGACTTGTCTCCTTCCTGTTTTCCTCCAAAGGAGCCTGATAGGTTGGTTCCTCCTTTGACTGTCTCTTTGTGTCAGGAGTCTTCCCCTACAGCTCTTGCTCTTTTCCCTCCCTCAGATTCTTTAATTCAGGAGTCTTCCCCACCTACTCTTGATCTCCACCCCCCCCTCTTCTGTTGCTGATCCATTAATTTCTACCTCTTTTGCGAGCCCTGTGAATGATAACGTTACCTTACCTCTGTTCTTTGAGGCAGACTTCCCTCCTCTTTCTTCTGCTGGTCAGACAAACCCTCCCAGGTCTCTTCCTCCTAGTCCTGTAGTCTCCCCTTCCTTTGTTGACCCTTCACTGCAAAAATATTTGAGTATTTTCTCGGATAAGACGCCTCTCTCCCCCTCAGTTCTCCCACTTGACTCCATTCGTTTTGAGAATGTTACTATTAGACGTAAGAAAAAATATTTTAAACTCCCTCTTGAAACAGTTGATATTAGTTAGGCACCTTACACTCCTTTATCCGAAAGATTAAAAGCTGCAGAGCGTTCTCATTCTTCTCCTTCCAATCGGGTCCTTAGAGCATTGACCCCTGATTTCTCGGATTCTTAATGTGTATCCTCTCTCTGAATGTTCGTGGCTTAGGGGGTCTGGCCAAACAAAAAATCCTCCGACATTTGTTGTCTGCTCTTTCTCCTGATGTTGTTCTTCTTCAGGAAACCATGACTAGTCTTTATCCTGCTTTATTTTCCTTTTCTAAAATTTGCCCGGGTTGGGAGTTTTGTGCTCTTAGTTCTTATGGTCTTTCTGGGGGTATACTTTCTGGCTGGAATCTGAAGGTCCTAAAGTGCAAAGCTTTTCATACTGCTGCTGGTATTTTGCTTAAAGCTTCGATTCGGGGGACTTCTCTTAATCTATCCATACTTAACTGCTATGGACCTTACAACAATCGGGTCTCCTTCTGGAATGTTGTGGCTTCAGGTGGCCTTCTCTCCCTCCAAAATCTAATCTTAGCTGGAGATCTAAATCTGACACTGAATGCATCAGAGATTTGGGGAACAAAAGCGCATCCTGACCCCTTGGGATCTTTCTTCTCTAAACTATTTTCTGATCATAATTTAGTGGATGTGGCTCTTCCTTGTGCTGGTCCTACCTGGAGGAATGGAAGGATTGGGGAAGATGGAATATCAAAAAGATTGGATAGATTTTTGTTGACAGAACAACTTGTCAGCTCGCTTCCTAGATACAGGATGTGGACTCACATATGTGGGATTTCTGATCACTTTCCTGTGATTCTTGATTGGAATGATGTACAAAGTCGTTGTACTTATCCTTTTAAGTTTAATCATTCTTGGTTGGAAAATGAGGATTTCATTCATATGGTGCGTGCTGAATGGCCCCTTATCCACTCAGACCCCTCCCTGGATGCTATGCAGGATCTCCATTCTAGACTCAAACTTCTAAAGGTGAAGGTTAAATCATGGACCAAAGCTGAATCCATTAAAATGAAAGACAAGTCTGCTGCTCTGGAAAAGGAAATCAGCTCTATTCTTCTCTCCTCTCAATCAGCAATTTTAAATTCAAATCAGCAGCAGAAATTGAATACTCTCAAAGACGAACTTCAAAGGCTGATTGATCATGAAATTAATTCAGCCAGACTTCAGAGCAGAATTACCTGGGCTCAAAAAGGGGATGCTAACACTAAGTTTTTTCATGCTGTGGCTTCAGCTTGAAAAAACCACAATGCGATATGGAGTCTTCTAGATGAGAGAGGTAATTGTGTTTCAGATGATATTAGTCTAAAAGATCTTGGCTCTCGGTATTTCAAATCATTATTTGAAGATGATCATCTGACTAATCTGGAAGCTCAGCTTAAGGTTATTCGTCTTTTTTCGTCTTTTATTAGTCCAGAGAAGGCATAAGCTTTTACTAGACCGGTGACTATCTTGGAAGTTGAAGAGGCTTTAAAACTCTTTAAAAAGGATAAAGCTCCTGGCCCAGATGGATGGCCAGTTGAGTTCTATTTGACTTTCTTTGACCTGTTGGGTCCTACTCTGGTCAATCTGGTGGAATCTTCCAGACTCTCTGGCAGAGTATCTCAAGCTCTCAATTCTACCTTCCTTACTCTCATTCCGAAGATTGATCTACCTGTCACCTTTGCAGACTTCCGCCCCATTTCTCTCTGCAATCTGGTTTATAAACTCATTTCTAAAGTTGCTGCTTTGAGGCTCAAACCTTTCCCTGATGAGTCTATTTCCCCTCAACAATTCGGTTTTCTTAAAAATCACCAAATTCTTGAACCCATTGCCATTTCTCAAGAAGGTCTGCATACTATTAATGCCAGAAATAGATGTGCTCTCATTCTTAAACTGGATTTATCCAAAGCCTTTGACAGAGTAAATTGGACCTTCATTCGCCTCCTTCTTATTCAAATTGGGATTCCTCTGGTTGGAGTTAACTGGATTATGGGCTACATTTCATCAGCCAATTTTGTTGTCCTTGTTAATGGCACTCCTTCTTCGTTCTTTTCCGCCTCTCGGGGAATCAGGCAGGGCTGCCCTCTATCTCCCCTCTTATTCATTCTGGTTATAGAAGGGCTTAGCCTGTTAATAGAGGATGCTAAAAGGAATGGAAAGATTAAAGGAATAATCTCTCATCAGTTTTCTCTCACCCATCTACTATTTGTAGATGATGTGATCTTATTTGGCCTGGGTTCTTTTGAAGAGTGGTTAGCCTTTAAAGCCATCCTCGATATTTTTTGTGAAGCCTCAGGGATGAGTATAAATGTGAATAAATCTATTTTCATCCATAATAATCTGAATGAGGACGTTCTTCATAGAATTTCTGATATTCTGCCTTTCAGAGTGGAAATCTTTCGTAAAGGGATTGGTTATCTTGGATATTTTCTGAAGCCTACAGGTTACCTGGTTAAGGATTGGCTCTGGTTGTTATCAAAATTTGAAAAGAAAATTTCTCATTGGACTAATAGATTCCTTTCTATGGGAGGTCGACTGGTCCTTATTCGATCTGTTTTATCTAGCATGCCTGTTTATTGGATGGCATTGGTTCCAATCCCAATTTCAATTTTAGACAAACTCAGAAAGATGATTTTTTCTTTTCTTTGGGGCTCTTCATCCAAGATTAAAAAATTCCATCTCGTGGATTGGCATCTTTTGGCTCGTCCTACCATTCATGGTGGTTGGGGAATTAAACATCTCCCTAGTTTCAGTCTCTCTTTGAGAATGAAAAGTTTTTGGCTAGCACTAAATAGCAAAGGAATCTAGAATTTTCTTCTAACTGTCAAATATCTGAAAAATAAGCCTTTGCATTTATGGTTCAGGGAAAAAAGTTTCAGTTACAGGAATGCCTCTATTATATGGAGGGGATTTATCTCTACCATCCCTTGGATTGGCAATGGCCTCATCTGGCAGGTGGGTAATGGTGAATCTATCAGCTTGGGTGCAGACCCACTCATCGGTATGGGGTCTTCCTTTGTTCTGCCAAGAGACCTGAGAGATTATTTAGAAGATTTTGGCATATGCACCCTTGCACAAGCTCACAACCAAACTTCTTCAGCCACAATATGCACCCTTGCACAAGCTCACAACCAAACTTCTTCAGCCACAGGTTATTGGTTTTCTTCTGCAGATCTTGACCTTGCAGGTGAATGGAAATCGGATTGGGATAACTATATTAGAGGTTTGGAATATGGTCGCATCCGCCTCTATAATAAAAATGATGTTATTCTTTGGTCTCACAACAGTTATACAGGGGCATTAACTGCTGCTGAAGGTTATAAATGTATTATCTCTAATATCTGTCCAGAGATTAATGATTCAATCCTGAATATTTTATGGTCATTGAAGATTCCTCTTAAAATAAAATGCTTCATTTGGTTAATGATAAGAGGGAAGTTATTAACTTGGGCGCATTTGCAAAGCAGAGGCTTCAATGGCCCAAGTCGGTGTGTCCTTTGTGAGAGCAATCTGGAAGATATCCATCATTTATTTCTTCGTTGTCCCTTTTCTATTCGTATTTTCAAACATTTTGAGGATAAATACAAGTGCTCTTTTCCAGAATATAGCTCGGTTCATTCTTTTTTGGAAATTTGGTTTTCCTCTACAACGCGATCAACTATTTTCAGATATCTTCCCTTGTTTATATTCTGGGCAATTTGGCTTCTTCGGAATTACTGCTTATTCGAAAGCAAGAAATCATCCTTTCCAGCTATGATTTCTAGGATTGATGGATTGATAAATTCTTTCCCGGTGCCTAAATTAACCCATAAATCTCATAATCCTGGTCCTGTTCCTATAAAAAGTTTCCCTTGTGGATTCTTTGATGGTGCTGCAGCAGAAGATATAGGGGGCTCAGGGTTTGTGATTTTTATAAATGATTCTCATCATTTTAATTTTTCAATGGGATGTGGAAGAAGCACGAATACAAGAGCAGAGTTGTTGGCTCTTTGGGCAATTCTAAGAATTGGTCTATTGATGGGAATTCCTCTTCAGATGATTTATGGGGATTCCTTCGTGATTATTTCATGGGTAAACAGATTTTCAGCACTTGATGTTCCATCTCTGATGCACTGGTGTAAATACATAAGATATATGCTCCAACTGTCCCTTCCGGTGATCTTTAAACATACATTTCGAGAGCATAATTCGCTGGCAGATGAACTCTCAAAAAAAGCTTTGCAGTTGGATATGGGATTTGTCTCTTTTTCAGAAGTTTTGGATGGCTTGGTTATTAACCAGGGCAATTTAGATCTTTTTTAGAGTTGCTGATTTTATATTTTGTTCAGCTATTTTCAGAAGTTGACAGAGATCCACCTGATCAGATTGAGTTCACTTTGCCAGCCTATTCTGCTCTGATTTGTTTTGTTTTCAGTTCACCTTCGATTTATTTTCAGCATTCTGACCTGATTTATTCAGGAATGATGAGAAAAGTCTGCGAAGATCAGACTTTATTCTTTGTATTGTGATTCTGTATTTGTTCGTCTATGACCTGTATGAGACGGTTCCGGTGTCTTTTTCAGTCATCATGTTGAGCTGGTAAATGATGTCTTTTGATAGTCCGTCTATGATTTGTATGAGACGGTTCTGGTATCTTTTTCAGTCATCATATTGAGCTGTAAATGATGTCTTTTGATTCATCTGAATAACAAACACTGGTATTTTTTCCCTTTGAAAAAAAAGATTATTCAAAATTAAAAAATATAAAAACAAAATAAGCAAACAATCTCCTTTTTATTTTTTAAGCTTTTAAATAGCGCCGTCAAATTTTAAAAATATTTAAACTACTAACTTAATATTAAAACTTTTTATGATATCTTAATGCGTTACTTCCTACATAAAGTTGCAAATGTCAAGCTTTAATGAATTTGTGATGATGACTTTCCTATAGGATTAGTCGTATAATTGGTGACTCTACATCACAATGTGCTCCTTTTGATTTTTATATAAATGGTGACGATAAACAATGTGCTTTGAAGTATGCATGCCGTGTTTTACACTTCAAGTATGCCACATAAGTTCACTAACCTTGAGTTCAAACGCATGTTTTTTTTTGTATAAGCATAAAACATGTTTGGAAGTCCCTCGTGGCTGCATGTCACATGCATGATGAAGGTGCCGATATTATGTATCTTCAGAAAACATTAAATTATTTTTTTAAATAATTTTATTTTTATTTCATAGAATCAAAGAAAATAATAGATATACAACCATTGTAACTATTATCAAAAGTAATAATATAGGCATCCTCTAAAAACTGTCAAAAAGATTATAAGTAGTGTATACGTAACGAATAGTTGAGTTGTGATACAATAAATCAAAACATCACTTTAGCTAAAATTGGCTATCTAGACTTCATACAACACAACAAACATTAGAGGTTATATCCACTAGATAGACCCAAAGTGTTTAAACTCGTGAAACAAAACAAAACTAAAGACTAATTTAACTAATGAGTATAATAGAGCTTTTAAAAACTACATAGTATTCAATAATTTCTTCAAAACATAAGGTACCATTAGGCGTATCCTTTTCCTTTTTTGAAAGAAAATAAGCTTATTTGTTAAAATTCATGTAGATGTGAGAAAGAGAAATCTTTGAAAAGCTAGCCAATAAACACTAAATCCTCTGACACCAGTGAGCAAGCTGCAAAACCTGTAAGTTAAAAAACCTTTTTTCCTGCTTAATGATAACCTAGAAATCCACATATACCTGAAGAGCAACAATACCATCAATAACAATAAAATGAAGCAACCCCCAAAGAGCCACCAATTTTGTTTTTGTATTGCTACCTTGACCACACCCCATCCAAAGCTTAAAATAGTGGTCTTCATCGATTTTCAGAACCATACCACAACCACAAAAACCGAACGAGGAAGCTCCATCAAAATAACCAATAGCATAAGAAAAATGGCATGCGGGAGCAATCATAGATTTATGTAAGTTAGTCTTCACCCCTTTACAATATTCTTCGTATAAACCCACACTTTTCAAACTACATACCTGAAAATTAGAAGACATATTTCAAATACTACCTTATTTCTCATCTTCTAAACTATCCAACAAACAAAGATAGGTAATAATTTATGATTGAGAACCAATTGATACCATTGTCTGAAATTGTCCTCAATGTTAAATGTACCCCAAGACTGTAATAAATGAATATCCTTATACGCTTTTTTCCAAACCTTCTTACTAAAATTACAGAAAAGGAAAAGATGGTCGATGGTGTCACAATATTGCTTGCATAACACACACACACCAGGATCATGCCAACCTCATTTGAGCAAGTTATCCCAAGTCAACAGACAGCTCTCTAAACATAACCAAAAAAAAACATTTTAGTTTCATGGGAATGAACCATTTTCATAATTTAACATGCCACCATTTTGCATCCTTCTCCGCCTGAGACGAGACAATTTAAGCATTCGCATCCTTTGCATTAACTTGCCTTGTATTTTTATTCCAACACCACACCACTTTATCATCTCTTTCACATAGTCTGATACCAACTCTGTTTAGCGTCATGATATACTTGTCCCAATCAGAAGCTCATTGTCCCTGTAAACCTAAGTTATTGTTAAGTTAGGTTAAGAGTCAACAAATGATTTATTAAAAAAATGTAATTGAGATTTGAACTTAGCTGGGAGAGAATAACAACTTTCTTCTCACGTACTCACACTACACCCATTTAACATTATTATTAGTATCAATCTCACTTCTTCACCCTTATGAGCACCACCCAATGTAATGAGTGCTAAGTGGACTATTCAAAACCATGAGAAATTGGTCAATTGTGACTATACTCATGGAATATGGATCATAGATTAATGACTTACACTATGCAAATAATCTAAAAAATGATATATCATATGTTGGACTGCAAAAACCCCTCAATACTTTAAAAGTATTATTTTTTTCATTATAATGATTATATATATTTTAAATCTTTATTGTAATAAAACTTTCACAATGTTAGAGTAGGCTTAAAATATAGAGTTAACATAATGTTTAATAAAAATAGAAATGCTCTTCTACCCTAGAGGTGAGAAGTCTATTCTATGACAAATTTACTCACTAAAAGTAAATAACAATAATTTATAGCAAAATTTAAAAAAGATCTAGAATCTAATAGCAACACTGGTCACCGATTCCATCTAGGCTTCAGTGATGGGGTACTACAATGATTATGATGCATTCCCCCACATGTTGGACTAAGGTTTACCCCACAAATTTAGTAGTTTGTGCAATCAAGGTGTAAAATTATTCCACAAAGTCATGTGGAGTTGGGTTCCTCTCATTGTGGCGTGTCTAGAAGTCTTGTGCTCAATTCTTGTTTCCCCAATTGCTTGTAGACACTTCTCATGTTCATGCTTGTAGGGTCCCATCTTTTCCTCCATTTTCCCTAAACAGGTTTCCAATTGTACCTTCAATCTATTAGATTGCAATGTATTATAGGTGAGGTTTCCAAGGATGCCTTGTATGTCTTGGTTGCACCTATTAAGGCTTTGCTTCAGGGCTTAGAGCCCCCTAGTCAAAGCACAACAATAACACATACAATGATTAATTGTTACTCAAGCATAGATGGGAAAGGAACTAGGTAGAATAACATGAAGAGGCTAATTTTGGAGATAAATGAAAAGGGATATGGGAGAGGTGGCATATAAATGAGCGAGGCACATAATTGAAGGCATGTGGAGATGTCATGGGATGAAAAGGGGAAGAGGAACATTAACATGGAGAGAAGAGGGAGATGAAGATCTATTGCACCATAACAATTTACTTACCACATCTTAGAGCCATATACATAACCATGTCATTGATATAATGGGTCATGGAATGAGCTTGGGGAGAGATACATGATCCTTTGAAATTCAAATGGAGATCACTCCTTCTCTTAGGACCACCCCATTGCCATACTACATGGTTCTTGATTTAGGCGTCGTTTGATTTGAAAAATGGTGATGTTTCTAAACTTTTTTAAGAGAATAAGGGTTCTTTAGAGAGTTATGGTTATATGGGTCAAAGAGGATCTTGAATTGAGTCAAAGCAATACAAATATGTTGAGTTAGTTTTCAAGACTGAGGACATCCTTTAAGATTAATTTTCCTAATGCTTTGAAACCTTTAAAGGAGGCAAGGTATTGTTATACCCTTATTTTGCACCCTTGAGTTATAAAGGAGACTCACCATACTTGTCATTCCTAGACACTACCTTTCTAACCCTTGACCCTAAGCATCATTGTTAGTTTCAACATTATTGCTCCCTATACACTATGCAAGGAGTGATAAAATCCACGTATCATGAGCTTGGTAACTCACAATCCCAACTCAAATGTGACAAGACACGGGAGTCTAGTTTCATCTCGTTTCCCCCTTTCATACATCTATATAATGAAGGCAATTCAAGGGAGAAAGGGAGGTTGAAGAGAATATTGTTATGTTGTTGAATTTAAGGAGCTCTCATTGAGATCTTTGTGTGTGGTTGAGATAGAGGAAGGATTGGAAATATGAGCTTGGAGAAGACTTGTATCATGACTCAAGGTATGTGCATGTTGTATATTTCTCATTGATTTTATATAAACATATGCATTTCCCCACTCCATTTCATGTTTGGATTATCATTTTCATTGTTGTATATTTCTCATTGATTTTATATAGATATATGCATTTCCCCCCTCCATTTCATGTTTGGATTATTATTTGCATTGTACTTATTCTCACATCTGTTATGTGTGAAGGATCAGATTTGTTCTTAAACATATAAAATTAGATCTATTTTGTACCTTGGTTCCCTTGATATAATTTATATCTTGAATGTATTAATGCTTGAGATATTTGAAATGGGTACCATTGTTTAGTTGTTTGTAGGAAAAAGGTGCAAAGGAGTTGGAGCACAGTCCACCAGATCTACACCAACAAGGAATCTACATCAATCAACATCACTATTGACAAGGTGAGTTACAATTATACCTTCGCTTTCTATGTAATATGCTATCAAGTTTGGATCTAGAGTGGAAACCATAGAGGTATACCCCCCATCTATCTTGGATCAAGGAAAGAGATACAATGGAGGTCCCATTTGTTCATAACACAAATAGAATGGGAAACTCCACTGGGGAAGAGCTTATGATCTTTTCCTAGTTTAATTTAAAAAATTCATTTTTTCATTCAACTTTTTGGAATTTATTTTGATCTCTGAATCATGCATCATTGGAAACCTTAAAACCCTTGATATCTAAACACAATCTAGAATTTTTGCCTTTTTTCCCCTAATTGGCCTCTATAGAGAGACACATGGTGATATCATCACTCCTTGACTTGACAAAGCAATATCCCTTGTTTTTTCCTCCATGCATAGCCTAGTGGGAGTGATAGTTTCCTATAGGTGGAAAATTTTGTTTTTCTTGCAAATTCCCTTAGATTTGGGTTGTTTCTTGGTTCAAGGATAATGGTTATGGTTTCTATACATCATTATTACACCTAGATAATGTCCTCTTGTCCTTTTGAGTGATATCTATTTTTTTTCCATTTGTTTGAGTGCAGTTTGCATCCCCTTAAACAAATGAATATTGATTTGATTTGAGTTTCTTAACCTACCACTGATTTTATGATACTATTAAAGCTTCTTTTGTTGCTTGATTATATCTGTTTCAAGTGATTTCTAAATAACTTTCTACATTCCATAGTCAACTTTTGTCATCAGTTTTGGTTTGCTTGTCATAGTGCAATATAGTGGTATAAGTGACAATGACCTTTTCTTCTATTTGCAGCCCTATTTCTTTTGTTTGAAAATGTGCTTGGCATTTTTCTTTCTTTCAAATTCATTAATCCATATTAGCGAGCAAAGAAAAGAACAAAATAGTGCATTTTCATCATCTTTTAGGGTTGGGTTGTTGGTTTTGTAAGCATTATTTGGGTTACTTGTTTTGGTGTGATCACATTGAAAGGATTGTTTAGCTTAAATGTATATTAGGAGTTTTTTATTGGTTGAACATTGCATTGTGAAATGAAAACAACTCTCTTCCCTTCTCTTAGAAAAATTTGCATTGAAGAAAACAATTGCATTTGCAATATTTGCATTCTTTCTTTTACGAATTAAGAAGAGTTAAAACATCATCAAGTTCACTTAATTTACCCTTTTGAATAAGTAACAACCATAAAATGAATGCTAATTAAAATCAATTAGAAATATTTTCGTTCATAGCAAACCAACATTAGCTTAGGATCTAGGGCCTTGGAATAAGGTTGGAGAGGAAACTCTTTAAGACCATGAAAATGCAACTAGATTCACTAAAGAGAGTAAAATCCATTAGTAACAAAAGGCATTTGTTGGAAAATCTCCTCTCACATGGGATTTAAGCACTAGGTCAATCCAAGGAACTATAAGAGATATCCTCTCTCTAGTTGTTTGGTGGTACTATCATGTGTATGAGGGTTTGGAAGAAGGACAAGTCCTCAGGGTGACACCTTTCTCTTGAAAGCTTTAGGTTAGAATTTGTGCCCTAAATTCCTTTCCCACACGTATAGTATTGACTTATGATTGTTCCGCTTGATCGTTATTTGTGAAGTGGTAAATGTAGTTGCTTTTCCTAGGTGCCTACATGGGTGACTACAAGTAGGAAGTGCTTGTGGTACTTGAGGCATACACATAATCATCCACCATAGTTGACTTGTAGGGTTCCCATATTCTTGAGGGTACTTGCACCTTGGGTGTGCACACGTGAGAGGTTACTGTAATTGTCTCCCACCTCTTCATTGGCAGATTGATTCCCTGCCTCCAAAAGAGTCCCTTGATCCGTCGATTTTCCTGTTGATAGCCTAGTTTCTTGCTAGGGGTGTGTTATTGGTTTTGTATGTAGTTGGTCATAGGTTTTATATTTTTTCTTTTATTGAAATCTAATCATCCACCATGGCCAATGTACCAATTCACCAGTCTCAATGTATTTGTGGTATTTTTGATCGTCACCATCCATTAGACGACGAGTTACCTAAGTGAATCCATTAACTCTAAAAGTGACTTGGTCCTAGTTGACCAAGTAGAGGTTTAAGTGGTGGATGAAGGTTTCGTACTACATGTTGATCCTCCTTTAATCGACCCTTTCGACCCCGTATTCCTATAAGTTAACATTGTTACTAGTACACCTTTTTCATTATCTATCCACCCTACTATCATGCTAGGTGTTAGTCTGTAATATTCTACAAGCCAACCTGTCTCATATTTACTTGGTACCCAAGGAGGAACCACACTGAATCCTCCATTACCGTCCATTAGTGGGACAAATAAATTTACCACCACATATATTGCATCCACGTTGTCGTTTTGGGGAATGCCATCGATCCATTGTTTCCACCTCCGAGTGAATCCAAAATTAGTCAACCGGTTGCATCAATGCAACCACGTCCCATATCTAGATTTATTTTTGCTAGGGGAAAACCACCTAGTTTTCATGTCAGAGGTGGCTATCCTTTTACTTAGAGAATCCCTTTTGGTAGATATGTTACTCCTAATGCTGGATTCCCTTTTGGTTGGAACACCTCAATCAAGGTTAGTTCTACTCCTCCCAGTGGAGGGAGCAATGTCTCCGGCAATTTTCCCTTTCGCGAGGGAAATGATGTCTCTAACAATTTCCCTTTCCCTAGAAGCAATCATGTTTCTGGGGGTGTTCCTTACTCTGGGAGTAGTTCCTCACCTTTGGGCAGGCATATCCTAGTAAGCCATTCTTTCACTAGGATTTACCAATCCGTTGGGGGCACTTATGTCCCTAGGGGAAGTTAGGCCTTTGGAACCTCATACATTGCCAAAGGCCAATACATTGGAGTACCTTACTATTCTAGTAACCTTAATTCTCAATAAACTTTAATGCAAAATCCATTTTCCAACATGTAGTTTCCTTTTTTGGTGACATTATATTTGTTGGATTTGTTGTAAGTTAACACCTTACGGACATCTATTCCACTCAAAGAGCTTGTCGACATTCCAAAGTTCGATGGTAAGTCAAGAGAATACCCATCTATGCATGTCACTACATACCATGTGTGGTGTGTTTCTAACTCCATGATGGATGATGGTGTTAAGTTACGACTTTCCCCACGAACCTTGAATTGGAGCACTTCCAAACAATACATTGAGTTGCCCGGTGCTTCATACAACAACTTTAGTGATTTAGAAATGGAGTTCTAAACACATTTCCAATTTCCCATCCAGTATGAAACTAGAATAGACCCTCTAATGACATTATGGCATAACACCACCACCCATATCTTTGATCATATCCATGAATGGAGGCGGAGGCGAAGGCGAAGGATTGTTAAGCCAACTATTCAAGATAAACTATTAGTGGATTGGTTTACAAAATCCTTGTTTTTTTTAACACGAACGGGTAAGCGGTGATTGTATTAAAAAAGAAGAAGAAAATTATAGTGGTAGATTTATGGATTCACTTCAAAAACCATAATATCTTGCTCTTCTTTTACAAAGTGAATATTATCTCTAAACTTTCTGAATCTGAGATGGCTATAGATTCTTACAAATTTCCCGCGAATGAGAAGACAAAAAATGAACATATCAACGAAAAGCTTGCAGCTGTCCTAAATTCTATCAAAGTCAGCAAAAAGGGGTCTTCAATGGCTGAAAGGAAAAACTATTCTAGAATCAAGGGACCCAGCAATGTTCGAGAATGTTCCCATTGCTAATCATGTAACTGTATTCAAGTTGCACTCCTGAATTTGCCATTTGATCTGCAGATTGGTTGTTTGTTCGAAGGATATGAAGAAAGTTAATAGCATTAAATTCATTAATAAGACTGATGAAAATGTGATGCATCTTGTTGGAAGGGCTTTTATATTTTTTTACCAGCTTCGTTACCTCTCTAATGACTAGTTGTGAATCCCCGAACACTACTAGATTTTTGATTCCTAGAGTGATAGCAATGTCCAGCCCTTTCAGTAAAGCTAGCCACTCCGCATAATTGTTGGTGTTCCTCCTAATTCCACAAGCAAAATATTTCTGCTTGTTCCCCCCCCGGATCGAAAATTACCCCTCCCACACCTGACAATCCCGGATTTCCTTTGGAGGCCCCATAAAAAAATAGAGTATGACAATCCAACTTTGTCCACCATTTGCTGAAAATTTATGGGTTCTTTTGGATCTGCCATCTTAAAGGGTTGGGTTTTTTGGCATCTACCAGAGAAGACTTGAGAGGGTAAAGAAGATCTCTGGTCCAACTTTTCTCAATGGAGGTCAATGGCTCAATATGTAAGTGTCGCAATCCATTGGATATAATAGCTTCAGTCCCTAATGCTTTGGCAGAGGAGGAGAATCTATCCGGAGAATGATCCAGGTTTTCAGATAAGCCTTTGTTTCTGGCTATCCATATCTTCCAGCAAACATATTTGGGGAGTGCAATCCACACTCTCGTAAAATCTGGTTTTTTAAATAAAGAACCTTGGTAATAGTCTTTCCAGCCAGCGAAAAGTTCTTTCCAATTTGTAGGGAGAATGATATTAAAATGAAGCTCTTTAAGAGTTGAGCACCAAACCTCATTAGAAAAGTATCAATTTAGAAAGAGATGCTTCTACGTTTCTTTCACATTTTTGCATAGAATGCAGCGAGACGGTCCTTCAATTCCCCTCTTTTTAAAATTATCTGTTGTTAGGATTTTCAGGTGAACTAAAAGCCAGCAAAATAAATTTATTTTAGGAAGTCCATCTACGTTCCATACGTTTCTCCAGATGCCCTCTTTTCTATTATTATTTTGAATTGCATTGTATCTAGCTTTGAATGTGTATATTCCTTAATTTCCCCAGCTTATGGAATCTTTTAAGTTGATGTGGATCGGTAGCGAGCCTTGGAGGAGTGATTGCAGAAGGTTGTAATCCATCTTCAAACGGTCTGGCATTTCCAATGTTCTGCACCCAACCCCATCTTCCACTGCTATGCCAACACGATAAGTCAATGATCATGGAGATGTCTTGATTATCCATCCATATTTTGACTTCCACGAGTTTTTCACGCTGTTGTGCAATTTCCACATTGTCCTCCCAAATCTGAATTTTCCTACCGTTGCCAGTTGACCATCGTAGATTTTCTTGGATGATGAAAGCTGATTTTTGGCATAATTTCCTGATTGGAGACACATTTTGATTATTTGGAATGATAATCAAGCATTTGTCTCCATTTCCATTGAGGTATTTCTTCCTTAATGCATCCTTCCATCGGGTTTTTCTTTCCTAAAATCATTTGCCAAATGATTTTTGCTCCTAACGCAAGGTTCATGGCAGCCAATTCTTTGACACCCACTCCTGCACTATCTTTTTTCCTGCATATCATGTCCCAATTGATTAGATGAAGCTTCTTAGAGCTGCTGTGTTTTCCTCCTTGCCAAAGAAAGCATCTAAGCTCTTTTTCAATATGTTGAATAATCGAATTGGGGGCTAAAGAAATGGAACATGTGAAGATAGGAAACGTTTCCAGAGCATCATTGATGAGCGTCAGTTTCCTTGTCGGGTTGAACCATATGGCTCCCAAAGATTGTATTTTATTCTTATTTTTTGTACTAGATCTTACCAATCTGTTTTTTTCCTACTCCCTTTATGAATCGAAATTCCCAGATATATGAAGGAATTCCATTTTATGTTGCCTTCATAGCCTAGCGTCTTGGCTATCCTGGCCATGGTTCTAGCAGGGCAATTCCAACCATAGATTTTAGTTTTCACAGCATTAAATTTCCCGTCAGATGCTTTGAGAAAGATGGAGATGACTTCTTTAAATATTTCAGCAATTATGACGGAGGATCCTCCTAGAATAATAGTGTCATCTACATACTGAGCGTGATTGGCGTTTTTTACTCCTTTGGCAATTTTTAGACCTCTGAGTTCTCCATTGTTTTGCAGGTCTTGTAGCTTCTTGCTCAAGGACTCAACTACAACGAGGTATAAGAGAGGGGATAGCGGGCAGCCTTGACGGAGTCCACGAGAGGCTTGAAAGAAGCATGTTGGTCTGCCATTCACAAGCGACGCAATCCATGGGATGCCAACACAAGCTTTGATCCATCTCCAAAAAAATTTGGAAAATCCCATTTTGAGCATGATCTCAAATAAAAAGTAGTGATTGACCCTGTCGAAAGCGTTTTCCATGTCCAGCTTGATGGCCATTCCTTGTTGTTTGTGCTCCATGCTTGAATGGATGACCTCTTGAACTATGATTATGTTATCCATGAACTGCCTTCCACCAATGAAACCTGCCTGTGTTTCAGAAATAATCTTTGCCATGATATTTTTCATTCTTGTAGCAAGGATTTTAGTAAGAATTTTGTAAGAGGTATTACATAAGGAGATGGGATGGAACCTTTCAATCGAAAGAGGCTTTTTTCTTTTGGGATCAAATCCAAGAAGGTGGAATTTGTGGCTCCTATGATTTTATCCTTTTTTTTCTGGTCCAGTTTAGCATTTTCTTTAGGTCTTCTTTGATGATGCCCTAAGCAGCTCGATAGAAATTGATCGTAAACCTGTCAAGACCTAGGGATTTATCAAGGTGGAGTGTCCAGATTGCTTCTATAATCTCATTTTCAGATATAGGCTTTTCCAGCTCTTTCTTCTCTTCTTCAGTAATACTAGAATGAATGCCTGAAAGCATATCCGCTTGGGAGAAAGGATCCGTCTCACCGCTGTCAGAATACAGCTGATTGAAGTGTTGTAAAGCCAACTTCTTGATATTGTCATTCCCGGAGATAGTTTGGTTATTGTTGTTTTTCAATTCGTTGATGAAGTTGTAGCTCATTCTAATTTTGGTCTGTTTATGAAAGTAGCTAGTGTTTTTATCTCCTCCCTTTAACCAAAGTTGTCGAGATTTAATTCTAAGAAACTCTTCTTCATGTCTCGTTGCTTATAGAATTTCACTATTTAGGGCCTTTTCATGAGCTAGGATTTCAGGAGTGATCTCTTCTTTGTCCATTTTAGAGTGGAGGGTGTTAAAATCTGATTGGAGGATTTTTTTTTACAGTGGAAGGTTCTGAGTAGGAGGTCATTGCCCATTTTTTCAAGGAAGAGCGGACAATCCTAAGCTTAGACTCCCAAATGAAGCTTGGGGAATCGGAAAAGGAGGAGTTCCAGGCTATGTGAAAAAGATCTAAAGTTTTGGCGTTGTTCAACCATAGGGGGTTGAACCTGAAGGGAATAGGCCCCAGGTTTGTAGGAAAGGTGAAGGAGAGGGAGATTGGCTTATGATCAGAGGTAGTCGAAGAGATAATGTGTGAAGTAGGAATAAAATATTTTTGGAGGAAGGTTGTACTTACAAGAAAATGGTCTAGTCTTGCTGTAATGTGCCCTAGTCCGGTTCGCTTGTTGCTCCAAGTGAATCTCCCATTTTTGGGCATAGGATCCAGTAGATCTAGATTTGCCATCAAATCTTCGAGCTTTTTGCCAAAGGAGTCTCTAATGATCGAACCTCCTCTTTTTTTCAAGCTCAATTTTGTTGTATTGAAATCTCCAGCAATGATAACGTATTTCCCATGCAGATCTACCTTTAAAGAGAGTAAAGAATCCAAGAAATCCATTTTTTCTTTGTAATGGGTAGGCCCATATACATTGCAAATGTAATTCAATTCCTGATTTCTTTTGTTTTGCACTTCTACTAATAACCAGTGTGTGTTTTCTTTTGCTGATTTGAAGTTGAATTTATCTGCTCTGCAGAAGGTTGCTAATCCACCTGAAGCGCCTCTAGAACTTATGGCCTTCCCAACACTGAATTTCCAGAAGAGGGATGATCTGCTTATAACCTCATGTTCTGGCATCTTAGTCTTTTGGATGAGAAGAATGTATGGTTTCTCAGTGTTTATGATGTTTTTCAAATATTCTACCTTGATTGATCCTCCCAAACCTTTGAAATTCCAAGAGACTAGATTCATTATTTCTTCAATGAATGAGATCCTGCTCGAGATCTAAAGTCTTTGGCTCCATAGGATTTAACATTCTGAAGCAATCTGGTATCTTCTATGTTGAGTTGTCTTCCTAATTCTAATTCTCTTTCTGCCTCTTGCTCGCGTTGTTGCCTTTGAGATCTTCTTCCTCTTGTAGCTTGGGATGGCCCTTGCCCTGCTATTTCCTGGGTTTCTTGAGATGATGATTGGCTTGGGGATGCATGTTTTGGGTTGATCCTATTGTTCCTAACCATTTCTTCCCATGTTCCTCCAGGGGAAGGTGATCTTTCATATGTGTTCTCAGTGTTCTCTTCATCTTCTGCCACCACATCTGCCTAAGTTCCTCCAGGGGAGACCGACCTATTAGGAACCTTCTCCGAGACCTATTCTACCACTACTGGGGAGAATGTTGCATGGGACTGGGTCCTACTGCTTTCTATTCTATCTTCCTTGTTCTGAGTTTCTAGATTGGATATTTCCCCTTCTTCAACTTGGAGGGCATCAAATTGATTGTTAATGAAGGTTCCTTTGCTCTTAGTAGGTTGCTCCTGGGTTTTCTCCTGCCCTTTTCTGGATTTACTGGTAGATGTAGGGTTTTTTTTTTTCCTCTCTTTGCTTGATGCCAGCCTTCTTCCATATTTTTGTTAGCTTCTTCCTGAGTAGACTTAGGGTAGTTCTTTACGAAGTGTCTATATTCATGACATTTCCTGCATTTGAATGGTAGTTGTTCATAGTCTACCTTTAGGTAGAATTCCCATCTGTCCATGAATAGGTTAACTCCTTATGGCAGTCCTTTCTCTAGATCTACCTCTATGCAAATCCTGACGTAGGCGAATAGGGGGCCTTTTGGTTCGACTTTGTCTGTGTATATGCCTAAAGAGTTCCTGATCGATTGCAGGGCTTCATCATTCCAGCAATGGAGTGGTAGATGAGGTAACCAGACCCAAACCGGTATTGTTGAAGGGACATCCTTTTCTAGATCAAAGGATAGGGTCCATCGATTGAGATATAGACTTCAGGGGCCAATGAAATACGGGCCAATTCGGAAAATAAGATCTTTGTCTTCTTTATTTTTGAACAGAAAGGTGTAAAAGCCTTTGCCACAGAAATAGTGTTGCAAACCCCCGGTGATGAGAGGCATCGAGTTTTTGGAGATCCAGATCTCCATGGATTTCGACGATGGCCATATCCCAGAGAACTTCCCAATTAAACCTCTCTTGCTCAAAGCCAGAGCTTTCATTCATGAAGCTGTCGACATGATTTTGACTTTTGGCATTGCTACTTGCTTCACAAAGTTAGAGCTTGGAGGATGTGTCACGGGGAGATTCAGAATGGAGGAAACCAAGGCCTGGAAATCTAGATCTAGATTACTACGAGGTTCTTCAGGAGGAGGATCTAGCAGAAGAGAAGCCATGAAGCCAACAAAAACTCACTCAGATAGGAGGGACTTCGATCCACGCTGCAAAGCATTAGGGTTGCTTGCAGCTATTGACCAATCCAGCCCTCACACAGGCCTCGACCTTCACTGTTCACCTGCGCATAGTGCACGAGCACCCTCAATCTGTGATTCAACTATAACCTTAAACTTATGGAGAATCAAAATTTAAATATTTTACCACATGTACTTCACTATGTATCCTTAAGCCCTCAAAAATTTTGTTCAGTTTACAAAATCCTTGTTACCTCCCATATCCTGTGATGGTTCCAGGGTAGGGGTCATGGTCAACGAGAAGGCCATTCATCATGCCTAACACTTAGATTTGATGTATTCCCAATCATGTACATTATACAATCTTATTCTGTATGCTCCTTGACTATCGATTGATCCATTAATATCTACACAAGGACCATATGGCATTGGCGTTGTGGGTTCTATTTCCACTGCTTCAGTGGGCTAGTTAAGTGGGAAACTTAATAAACTTGTTATTTCCAATACTCCCAGCTCCATTGTGCCCATTTCCAAATCATATCCACTCTCTACTCAAACCTATGAGGTGAATATGGTGAAATCCACGCAACCACATAAATATGGAGGAAAGAAGAAGAAGAATAGACAAAAAAATCCTTTGACCGAGCAAGAGACTATGCAAACCCAAAAAATTGGTGTTGGGGAGAATAAAAAGGAGAGGAAGTTAGAATTCCCTTGTAATATTTATGGCAATGATCATATGACACATCATTTCCCTCACTCGAAAGAATTTAATGAGTTCATTACTCAAAAGAACTTCGCCATACAACCTATTGTTTTGACAGATCCTTTCCCTCCTCAACAACAACATCAACAAATGATTGCCAAAAATCTTGTCCCTCTACAAGGGGAAGGATCTTTAAATGTATTTCTTTGTGAGGAGACCATGACTTTATCCACATGAACTCTTCAGTGAGGACTTTCGAACGAGAAATCCTCCTGAAAAAGGATCTTGCTTCTTCTTCCCAACTTAATGGCACTCTTCAAATAAAGAATCCTATTTTTGACATAGTGTTACGCCCCCCTAAGGGTGAACTTTGGCGAGTGACACATAATCCTAATGCTTGAGCCACCCATACACACAATATTGCGGAGGATTTGGTCTAGAATCCTTGTTCCATGTATGTTCTTGAAGTGTTGCAAAGTTTCCCTGCACAACATAAATCGTTGTTGTCGACCATTGGTGGGATTGATCCCTTAGAATCGAGTTTGGTCACATTTGATATGGAACATAGTTAACCTAGGCTCTCCCACCAGATTGATTTTCAAATACAAGTAGTCATATTTCACATAATCATTAATGAAGGATCCTCTATATGTGTCATGTCCATCTCTTGTTGGTGAGCCATTGGATCTCCTACACTAGCACAGTCTAATACAACCCTGAAAGCATTTGATGCCTAAAATTTTATACTTTAAAGAATTCTCACTCTTTTCCCATTAAGTTAGGATAAAATTGTTTCTCTAAAAGTTAAGGTGGTTGATTCCCCATTGGATTATAACCTCTTACTCAATCATGGTTAGTTTTATGTAGTGAAAGTTGTAGCTTCAACGATATTTCACGTCCTTCATTTCCCTCACTAGGGGAAGATCGGTACTATAAACAACTTGATTATTAAACACCTCACTTGCATACCAACACTGGTAGTAATGTATCATTTATGGGTGATTTTGTGAGTGATTATGAGGTGTTGGTGTCGGCTTGTTCAAAGACTCATATTTTATGGGTTCCTTCCATTTTCCTACGGCCAATATATCCATTAATGTTGCTCTAATTTTCATGATCACTTCTAGCAACAATGATTCCCTCAAATATTTTGATCCTTGGGTGGTGCCTCAAGATTCAAAAGTTGAATCCTATGGAGGAGAAATGTTGCTCATTACAGTCAAGATTAAGCTTTGTGCCTACTATGTTAAAGTCACTAGTCACTCCAAGTCATACTGGAGACAAGCCACTAGTTGTTGCAAGTCATGCTAGGGGCACACAACTAGTCACTACAAATCATGTTGAGGGAAAGCAACTAGCTACTATAGGCACAATAAGAGCATCAATATAGCTGAGTCTGATTCTTCCAATAGATATGCAAACTCGTGTGATGATGATTTTGTTTCTACAGACTCTACTACTGCTTTCAACTTTGATATTCCTTCGGAGTTTGATTTCATTGATTATAGGTGTTAGTGATATTTTTTCGCAAATGCACTGAGTCGATATGACATTGAGTGAGGGGATCCAATTTAAGCACATCTCTTGGTGTCTTGATGATCCTGATCCAAGTCATGAATCACAAGATGGCATCTTACACATCAATGGAGCATGTAAATATTTTACATTGTCGATCCTTAATATAGCACACGATCAAATCTTGTGAGTTTGTATTAGATATACAGTGGAGATGCATTCAGGGCCAGTAAGTTGCGCACTCATTAAAAATCATGCCATGACCCTAAAGCAGTTTCGTGATACATGTTTTGATAGATAATGTAGTCAGGGTCACAAAATCAGTCCCACAAAATTGCGCATGCGTGACCCTAAAACCATTTATGGTAACATACGAAGATGAGGCCATCCAAATGTATATGTCACAACATATAATGATGACCTTTATACCACGATAAAGTTGGGATGTAACTTTTTACCTC
Organism: Pseudotsuga menziesii; assembly: GCA_001517045.1. Taxonomy (NCBI): domain Eukaryota; kingdom Viridiplantae; phylum Streptophyta; class Pinopsida; order Pinales; family Pinaceae; genus Pseudotsuga; species Pseudotsuga menziesii. The sequence continues at coordinate 56,772 of LPNX010522705.1, read as the reverse complement.
GTGATTTGTGCCCAAATAAACTGTTCTTATTCCTTTAGGGTCGGTAAGTTGCGTGATCATTAATCAGTGGAGATGACCTTGACTCAAAAACCTTTGGTCCATGTGTCATGTAGGTAGCGAGTCAGGGTCATAAAAGCAGTCTCCTAATACCATCTTTACATGACCCTGAAACCACCTTTTGGGAATAATCAAACAGTGTTAGATGATGGCATAATTGGAATATTCCCTGGGTCCCTCTAAGAAGTGTGTGATTTGATGGACGAGTGGGTTTGTGATCTAGAAAAATTATTCAACACCTGAGATTCTTTCAGGATTCAAAAGCTGCAAGGTGGTTATTCTTGGTTTTGGACCCTGAAGCTAAAACTACCATGCCACGGATCCGCTTGGGAGCAGTTCAGGGCTACAAAAGAAGTCTCACAAAACTGTCTATGCACGACCCTGATACCACTTTCCCTTCAACTTTCCCGCTTGGGCCCCAAACCTCCATTTTACCCAACGAGTCTTTACACCACCATTTTATAGACCAATGATCCCCACCAATAAATGCGACCCATACCTAAAATATTTCGCCAATCACTAACTAACACCTATCATCCTCATTTAATCTGGGAAATTCAAATTCTTCACCTGTAAAATATTTCATTGTGTCACGTCTCTGTTGTCTTTTCGAATCATTCCATAAAACCCAAGCTTTTTCGAGCCTCTTGTGCAAATCATCGTCCATCATCCTCGTAGTAAGCTACCATGACATCTGTAGCATAAATACCATCGTCTTCCTATGTGAGCAAGCCTTCTAGCACTGAAGAGCACATAATTGACAACCAATTTGATATATACTACCCAATATTATCCATCCCATAACTAAACCTAGTTGCAAGTGACTTTCTTGAACAATCAAAGAAGGGTACAAATTTTTTGAATCTCTAGAATTTAGGGATTGCAAAATTCATTCTACCTAGAACACAACCTTTCCCTGAATTCATCTAGTGGTGTGTAGAGCACTATGTCCCATAATAAAGAGCTATCGTCTCCAAGTTGAAGAATGTAATTTGTCCTATTAATAAAGACTTGTTCCAAGCACTCCTGGAAATCAAAGACGATCACAATGATTATTTTTTTATGAAGACACACTTGGTGAAAATCTGAGGGAGCTATCGTCTGAAAGTCAAATTGAATTTATAAAAACATTGCTTCCTCCAGAAGTTTAACCCCCTGCTAGTTTACCACCTTACCAACTTGACATCTTCTCTAAATTAACCAAGGCATCCATTGCTATGGTGTGCCAGATACTAGGATATAATCACTACCTAGTTGTAAATGACACTATTTTCGGTTTATTTTTTATGTCAAACCTGATAAGTCAAGAGTCTCCCATCAAGTTGGATATCGTCGCTTTTCTAGTCAGAATGATTCACGATCAACTAAAGAATTTTGCATCCCTTAAATTACTTGGGATCAATCTTATATCCTGTTTTGATCTTCTATCGTAACAAAGAGTTCATTGACAAGTGTGACTTGAAGAAGTCACTAGTTCAGTATGATAATGAAGGTTTTTTAGAGTTTGTAAATGTAGTCATGCTTAAAGTATATTCTTGATATTTTACCAAACTCCTCCAAGAATCTTCCTTCAGTGTAAGATTTTATTGTAGTTAAACCCTCTTGAGCCTACAAGGGATTGGTTATGTTATGAAAATCATACCGAGATTCAAATCTATGGGTTAGAGTTTGATCCCCATCACCTTCCATTGTTATTAACTCCCAGTTTGTTTACTTTGGAATGCATCAAGCAAATGTTCAATACTGATGATATTCATTTTGTGTCAAACAATAGTACTCGTCAGTTCAAGGTACCTTAAGAAGTGGGCTCATCATCGTTAAATATAGGGTAGCTCAAGCTATAGTTGAGGGGATGCTAGCAAGGTTTAAGCTTCCAACCAACTTTTTTTGGAAGTATGATCCTAAAGATATTTTATCAAACAAAAGGATAGTTGTTAGACTAGCAACCTATGTTCATGAACCTCATCATGAGTTGGACAATATTTCCAACTTGGACAACTGGGAGGAGGTTAAAAAGGTATTGTATCCAGATCAACAAGACATATCTCAAGTGATCCCAACACCTTTTAAGATTTATGCTTTGGGAAAAATACAAATGTCATAAGCAATTTCGGTATCTGAAGGCGGAGATTCTGAGAGCTCAATGTCTAGATCTAAAAAGTCTAGGTATGAAAAGAAGTCGGACTTGGTTATCCATCAGAGACCTACACTGACTACTTTGGCTCCTATTGTCTTGGAGAATTTTTCGTTTGTATTTTGGCCTCAAGTGCAAGGCACATCCTTCCAGCAAGGAGTTTTGTCAACTACTCAAACCTCTCTAGTTAAAGCTGGTTTATTTGGACCATATGCACAAATCAAGGAATACAATGTTGATCTCAAGAAAACCTTGTTTCCTAAAAAATATATTGATATGGGTCATCAAGATAGGATGCTATCTGCTCTTGATTTTCGGCAAGGAATCCTCAAGTTGGCTATTCTAGAGCCCATTGTGCTAGGAGAAAAGAAGGAACATTCAAACAACAAAACAACACAGATCATTGTCAACTTGGATGTATTCCGCTCTCATGACAAAATGGAATTACACAGGCAAACTGGTGAAGGTGTGTTTACAGATGTAATTAAATACACATTAAGCACAAATAAATTGCAAGGTAATGTCAATCGTTTGGAGTGTTTATATAAAAATGAAAAAGATGCAACTAAAGCCAAGTAGATAAAGATTGTGGAATTGGAGAAGCAAATGTCCAAGTTAGCAAAAGATCCCAGTGATAAGAGACCTGTAAAAAATCCTCTCAAGGAAAAGGACAAGGAGATATTTGCTTTGAAAAAGAAGTTGAATATACCAGTAAGTGAACATCCTCAAATGGTTGAACTATTGACAATGCAGTTAGAACTGGATAAGATAAATGTTGAAAATCAAAGTCATAAAGAAAGAATCATGGCCCTGGAGAATGAAGTAAGACAACTGCAAAAGCAAAACAACGAACTTTCTCTAGCTAAAACTACTGTTATGCATGCTTCTTCTACAACAAACCTCATTGATCAATTGGCTAACACTTTAGACGAGATGAGTATTAAGGAAGCAGAACTTAATAAAGTTCAGATAGAATTAAGACATAAACATGATGAATTTAGAAATTTGAATGAAGAATTGCCAAATAAGAACTCAACTCTCTCAGACCTCAATTAGGAAAAGGGCAATATACTTAAAGAAATTCAATCACTATCCAAAAAGCTGAGTGGAAAGCCACTGTTGAAGGTTTCACATAAAATGATATGGGACCAAATCACGATTCAGATGTATTCTTGTTGGAGTCATTTTGAAATTTCTCAAGATGAGATGGAAATGGTCGTTGCTACTACAAAGGATGCTTGAGATATATTGACTCAACTGGACACAAAAACCTGACATAGCCCAAGCTGTGATTGAGATTCTAAATGAAAAATCACATCAAGAGTTTCATGATTTGGCAATAAGAGAAAGAGCAGGGCTAGTAATTGAAGCTAATAAGGTAATCACTAAGAAGACTCTGGCCCAAAATGTTTTGGATCTTGCATCACAATTATATCATGATGTAGGATAATTCAAATCCCTATTGGATCATTTGATTCGTTAAGGGATCCCATCCCATGGGATAGAAATGAAGATCTATATTTCTTGGGATCAATGTACACTAATGATCATAGTTACAAGAAAATCTAAATCTTCTCTAGCTGATGTCTAAGGGAATATTTAAGCTTGAGTATTATTTGATAACTTGCATGTTGAATTTGAAATTCTAACCTAGACACAATCAGTCTTCGCTAAGTTTCCCACGCCTTCCTATGAGCATTATACAAAACTCGATATAGCTGACCATGAAATGAGATATTATAAATATGATATGGGCAGAGATTGAAAAATGTCATGTGTATTCTGCAACTCAGGAAACAGACTAAAGTTCCAGTTCCTTAGTTTTCCACCGAAATGTCTTCATCACAACAATCTCAACAGACACGCCAACCGACTCAAGGATCATCTCAACAAAGGTCTATTCAAGTTCCACGTCAATCCAGTCAACATCTAGGCAGTTAGCATGAATACATTTTATCTTTTTTATTGGAAAGACTGTTATAACAGAATGTATTGTAACCATAATTTGTTATCAAACATAATTTTATTATTTTTGTAAATATTATAAATAGGCCTATAAGCTCTATACAAAGGGTCGGCATTATTTTTGAGCTAAGTGTTACTTTCTCATAATTATGCTTGATGCAAGATTTGAGAGTGTAATGCAACATTAGTTTTGTAACTTATTGAATAAAGGATTCTTAGTTTTGACTATGCAGAATGCCATATGTTCTTTTTGTATCCCCATGCCTTCCATTTTCTATGTAATGTTGTAGACAATATAATACAAAGCTTAAGAGGCAACTATTCATTCTCAATTTGGTACAAATTCTGTGGTGAATGCCTTATTTTTATGACATCTTTGTGAAGTATTCATGAAACGTTCAAAGAATTTAAGATTGTTGTCTCTAAATCTTATATTGATGTAGCTGCATTACATTGTGTTCACGCTACTGAATTTTGTTTAGCTCAGTACACATTCCTAGTTTCATGGGAAAGAAACATATTGTAACAAGCACTTCTTCTTTCATCACCATCCATTCATAATTCCATTCTGTAATGCCTACATGGTTAGAACGATGCCCAATAATGCCCATTTTTTTGGTTACATGTAATAGCTAGGATGGTTACAATCTAGAAAGAATTGAGAGAATTTCAAGATTATTCCTCCTGCTATAGAAGGCAGGCCCAATTTTTTAAAGTTAAATTTATTGATTCCTTGGCATAGTTATGAAATCAGCCTCATAATGTCTCAGGGGCTAACAGCAGGTCCTTAGGCCATGGTGTTCTCGAGCCTTTGCTGGTAGACTCAGCTATGGTACCAAATATTTTGGAAGACATTAAAGTTGGAAATACTACTACCCATGTAACTTGTATCAAATCGTTCTTTTTGGAGATTTTATCTATGATCATGGTATTCATGTTTCTTGGATACAAGACTTTGCGTTGGATTCCTAACTGCTTAGGAGTCATTTTTTTAAATTGCTTGATTCGATTAGGTATATTCAAAAACTTGCATATAGGTTTAGGCCTTCCCTTTGTTACGATGCATTTAAACCTTTTGCCACTCATATTTTGCATAGGATCGAACCTATTGGATCTTGGTGCATCAACCTTTTCTATATGCATTTTGCACCAATACAACATAAGAGCCTACTTATCATGGGTGCCCTAGTTAGCACCTTGATTACCATATTAGTGCCCATGCTAAATTTTTCTCATAGGCTCGGGAGATTTTTTAGTTTTATCGTGACTTTGAGAAGAAGCCTCACGCCTACTTTCTCATCTATTTCTATACATCCCTTTTAAGGCTCCCATTTTTGTTAATTATGCATTTGATTTTCTCACCATTACTTGCACATCTATGCCTAACACTTCATTGCAACATTCATACTGCCTTTGCATTCTTTAGGTTGCTCATCACTTACATCCATGGCATTTGCATTCTGAACTATGTCCTTAGAAGAAATATGGTGATAAGTTTCCACCTCTTTCCCAACACCTTTCTTGCATTGTGTTTTGCATAGGTCCGTTCCATGTGCTTGTAATGTAGTTGCATGCCCTATGGCACTCATTTCTTCCATTGTACTATAACATTATTTTATTTCCTTTTAAGCTTTTATAATATGAAAGAGAAGCTTTTATAATATGAAAGAGATAAAAAATCAAATGCGTATAAAAACACACACATGGTATTTCAGGAAACATCCACCGAAATTGAGGTATGCTTCTTAATTGGAATATAGGGATAGGTTTTCCCCTACATCTTCCATTGCAGTATAACCATTACTATTCCCATTTGTACCTTAGGTTCGACCTTGCCAAGTGGTGACATTAGCCCTTCAATTTTGCATGTCGTCTTTTGTACAATAGTGACCCCCTCACATGGGAGCTTTAGAATAGCAACTTTATTGTAGGTTGGTGTCCATGTCTCATTTTTTAGGGTCAGGAATTCTCTTTAGTCTCGCTATGTCTCAAGATTGAGGCTCATTTTCTCTCTTCTCTTTGTAATTCTAGCCTCCCCGAGGGGATTTCTAAAGTTTTATATAACTGCTTAAGTAGTTGCACATGCCTCGTTGTTTGTTACATTGCTTTCGCCCATTTCGCCTCAGCCATCACACTCACACTCGACCTATTGTATGATACCTCACATTGTCGCCATACAACATTCCCTTACCCATGGATATAATACTTTGCATTGAGTGGTCCCTAGATCCCATGTTTTCTTCTTTACGTTGCTTATCACCTAGATGGTTCTGCACGCATGGAACCTTGCTTCCCACTATACCATTCATTCTCTCTAGTCTACCACACTTTTATCTCTTTTTTTTTCACGTTTGCTAAACCATGAAAAATGCACTATGTCGAGCACACTTTTACCTATTTTTTTTTCGCTTGTTAAACCATGAAAAAAACACATTACACCGAGTATCCTTTTATCCCTTTTTTTGGATCCTTAAAACTAAACAAAAAAAGGAACCTTTATTGAGCAAACTTTTACCTCTTTTTTGGGATCATAAAACTTATATGAAAAGACACTTTCGAGTAAACTTTTACCTCTTTTTCGGGCTCGTAAAACCTACACCCCAAAAAGATGCTATCAAGCATACTTTTATCTCTCTTTCATGCTCGTAAAACTATGAAGGAGAAACCAACAAATAAAAAGAGTGGGGGGGAATCATTATCAGTCCTTTGATAAAAAGGATGCAGTCCATTATGTCTCCCTTGAGCATGGCACCTATTTGCATCACTATTTTATAGTTGGGTTCTAGCTTGCTTAGGAATCTTATAATTCTCATGAGTCACAATGTCTCTCTCATTGGTTATTATTCTAGTCGTTATGGAGGATACCTTGATGCTCTATGGAATTCTTGAGTCTTTGTTGTCGAGTCATTCATGTGTTGTGCTATATGTTCAAGGGAAGTCTAACCTGAGTCGACCATTTTGTAGTCCCGATGACCTCGTATGTTGGCCATCCCTGTGTCAATTGTGCTCTGTATTTCTATCTCTTCACCTTTACTCTTAGTCCATGTGTTTTTTTAATTGATGGGGGAGACATTAAGGCCCTCCTTTAATGGATTCCTTCCCATTTATGTCAACTGCTTATCTAGGAAATGGATCTAGACACTCGTTAGTACCTTGGAGCTTGTAGTTCTTAGTGGTATGTGTCCTCGAGTTCAACAATGGATTTCCCATATTGATTCTTGATCAAACGATTCAACGAGTGTTCAACATAAACTCTTTTTTTCACACTCACTAGATCATACTAGGTACCTTGGGGTCAATTATCATTATCGATGGGTTCCCTCACGTCTATAACAATATCCTCATTGATCGATAATTACATTATTTATCACGTGCTCGACATCCACATATATTTGCATGTTGTAGAATTATACCATTGGGGTTTAGATGAAGACCTTAGGTTTCAGCGTGGAACCACTCATCCATGACACCCCCGCGAGGTTGTGATAGAGTATATTTTTTGAGTACCATGGAGACCATTATGTCTTTCTGATATACACTATGACATAGATCCACATTGTATTTTCTCGTGGATATGTTTTTTTTACGACATTGATCCATTATGTACTTATTTGTGGCCATGATCTAGCATATTCTTACATGGATCTAGAATCTATTAAGTTGGCGTCCATGCTTTGTTCTCTTTTTACCAAGCATGAGTATGCCTACCTCGAGGATGATATCTATACATACTTAGTTGATGATTGATTGTAGGTACTATCCAGTTCCTTGATCTCCAATTCCTTTCCTTGCAAGCTTATTATTATTGTAAAGAGTTTCGACCATAAGTTGTTATACTGACATCACACTTTAGGGGGCATTTGTTATACCCTTATTTTCCACCCTTGAGGTATATAAGAGACTCATCGTACTTGTCATGTCTAGACACTACCTTTCTGACACTTGACCCTAAGAATCATTGCTTGTTTCAACATTATCGCTCCCTATACACTATGCGGTGAGTGATAATCTTATATTATCGCACCTTGCATTTTAGAGCATGGGTGACCCTATTGCTCCTTCCACCGCTGACATAAAGTGATAGCCTCAAAACCTTTGTATTTGGTTAGTTTTCGAGGATATGACAATGATGAGTTGGATCCACATGCCATGAGCTTGGGAACTCATAATCCGGACTTGTGTGACATGCCCTAGAAGTCTAGATTCATTCCATTTTCCTCTTCCATGCATCAATATAGTGAAGGCAATTCAAGGGAGAAAGGGAGACTGCAGAGAGTATTGCTATGCTGTTGAATTCTAGAGTGAATTCTTGAAGCTCTCATTGATATCATTGTGTGTGGTTGAGACCATGAAGCTCTCGTTGAGATCATTGTGTGTGGTTGAGATCATGAAGCTCTCGTTGAAATCATTGTGTGTGGTTGAGATCAAGGAAGGATCAGGACAAGGAGTTTGGAGAAGACTTGTATCATGACTCAAGGTATATGCATGATGCATATTTTTGATTAATTTTATATAGATATATGAATTCCCCTCCTCCATTTCATGTTTGGATTATTATTTGCATTGTGCTTATAATTACATCTATTATATGTGGAGGATCGTATCTATCCTTGAGAATATAAGATTAGATCTTTTTTGTACATTGGTTACCTCTATATAATTTATAGCTTGAATGTAATAACGTTTGAGAGGTTTGAGATGGGTATTGTTGTTTGATTGTGTGTAGGCAACATGCGCAAAGGAGTTGGAGCACAATCCACCATATCTACATCAACGAACGCACTAGTGACAAGGTGAGTTATATTTCTACCTTATCTTTTTGAGTAATATGCTATCAAGATTGGATCTAGAGTGAAAAGCATAGAGGTCTACCCCCATTTGGATGGAAGGGAAAGAGATCCAAGGAAGGTCCATCTATCCACAAAAGAGAAATCTCCGCAAACAAGTCTTCAACTTCATTATTAGATGATTGGCCAATTCTCCCAGTAAAAGAGAGATGTAGTTGTCTTTTTGGATGACAATGCACCAATCGTTGAATGTTTTTTATATATTATAAAAGGTGTGCCATATTAATATTTTCCAAAACATCATCATATGATAATTCATAAAGGTGTTAAATCTTAGTCAAATGATCTTAATAATATAGAGGTTCTTATGATGATACGAATGGTGTATTAGGGGATACAACTTTCATATGATACTAAAGTTGCAAGGGATTTACGTATTAGGGGTACAACTTCTTTGACAAGGCGGTTCATCGATGGGAGGAGTATAAGTGCTAACCAAAACACCCCCAACCCGCCGGAATTCGAGAGACCAATTATGGTATAAATCATAATTTGGAGGGTTTAAATTGTAATTTTAATGATCTTGGTGGTTTTAAAATCAGCTATTTAGTTTAAAAAAGTCAAATAAGATTGCTGAAATTGCAAAATGGTGAAAATAACAATTTAAATTTGACTAGTNGTGGACCGTTGGATCTCAAACAGATTGAGATCCAACGGTCCACACTGCAGCTGCCACAGCATTTATTGCTCTGCTGCATGTAAAATATTTTTTGCCGTCTTTTATCCTACTCGTTCATCGATGTGCATAGAATTTATTAGGCAAAAATAATAAAATAATAGTACTGAATTAGTAGTACAATTGTCAGATTCAATTTATAACCTAACCCTGAGATGATACACATTGCTAACCCATACATGAGATGATACACATTGCTAAGTAGGTAACCATGAAAAGAATTTGGTGGCCATCTCATATGAAGGTAATGTAATGGCATGGGTTTTGTAAAATATAAGGTGTGTCGTACCACATAAGCTGCCGTCCGATTTAAGCAAAGCTCTAAGTTGGTTAACGTTAAGTAGGGTGATTACGATCGTGTATCTGTATTTATATTTATAGTAGATGGACGGTTGGGACATCCTTCACTTAAGCCCTGCCCATTCTCATATTAAGGCTAAGCTAATGTCGTACGAATGAATGCAGCGACTTCCTCCTTTACTTCTGTGGTCTCTGTGTGTGAATTTCTGCGAAGAAGCTCGGGGTTCCTACAAAATTGGCGTTAATTCAGCGAAATAAAATGGGGTAGCTAAAGAAATAGATACAAAATCTTTACTGACCTGTTAATCTGTCTCTCATACTTGTATCGGACCAGGCTGGCCTCGACCTTCTGGTGGAAGTGTTAAATCCAGCGTATGTTACAGCACTGTTTTCTCCCTTCTAAATTTGGCAACGAATTGTGAATTTTCCTCCAATTTATGTTTATTTTGGAAGGCCGTTAAATGTATTGTATATTTGCACCATTTTTAGTACTATAACCCAAGTAATGGCACCTTAGATAACTACATCCACAGGATGATAGAGAAGCTTGTTCTGTTGGCTTCGAAGAATTCGAACCCTTGAACATCTGTTAACAAATTATGTCTGTCAACGCTTAGGCCAAGCCGGACCGCTGCTGGTAATGGGATTCATACGTTGTGTGCAACAGGGCTTATATTATGTCGCTCAATATATTTGTCAATTGACAGCAATATGGCTTTGATCATCAACGAAACCCCAACAGGTCTACATTCCCTTCATCTTCATTAGCTTTAATTGGTCTCTAATAGCGTTGCAGGTATGGGCATGGGAATATAGTTATCCAACTGCGGGCCGTATTGCTCTGCGTGGATGCTAATTCTTGCACCCCTCCAATGAATCGTGTGTGGTGCGTAAAGGCGGCTCTTAATTTTAAGAGGGGAAGCAACAGTACAGCTCGAGCCGAAATTTAACTTTCTAGACTAGGTAGTTCGCAAGTGTCAGCAATTGAATGATTGAAGAGTTGCGTCCCCGCCAACCATAGGTAACGGTATCAGTACTTATTCTGTCCCAGCACTTTTATCGTTAGGATGATTAAACTCTTATCTAGGAGCTAAGCTTGGCACTCTCACATTCATGCAAAGCTGCTCTGCTTCTACTCTCTTCTTGTCTGTTTCGTCGCCGAACTCAGCCCTGTATCTCTGCAGAACAACTCTTCACTCATCACCCAAGCCAAGCAATCGTATATCGCAACTCAGCTGTAGCAATAGATACCTCCAACACACGATTCTTAACACAGTCAGACATAGTCTGTCAAGAACAAAAAATCACAGCAGAAATCCGTAAGAGGGTAAAAAACAGAGTACCCAAAAGTTTCATATTTTATTATTAATTCTTAAAAAAAATACCCCCTCTTGTTTACATCCAGTTCTCGTTTCTTAAAAAGATAACAAGTTCCTAAGATAATTCGTGCTGAAGAAAACTGTTTAATTTTATAAATACCACAAAATGGGATTCCAAGAATCCAAACCGTCCCCCAAATTTCTCAACAAGAAAACAACCCATTACCCATAAAATTAATTATGAAACAGATCTGATTTTATGCTGCCAAGTGTCTCTATTATTCAGAAAATATGCCTTATACCATTCTTCCCTGTCAAAAAATTCTGAACCTCATGGTTTAGAATCTGCTGTATTCAACTAAACTCATCTTTGGCAATTCAGGTGCTATTGAGTCTGGTAGTCCTGTCTCCCTTCCATTTCACCAATTATATTTTACTATGTTGTACTGGCCTCAGGGACGTGGGGGACGCAGGGACGAGTTTCCGGGACGGCTAGAGCGCACCCCCAATTTTTCAGCGGACGGCAGGTTGGGGACGACATTTATATATATAACATTGAAAGAAGAAGAAGAAATTATTTTAACGTCCACGAGGCTAAAAATAGCCTATGGGACAGACTGTCTTGCTCGCTGATTTTGCATTTCCACCCTCTTCTTGTTCAGCTTGAGGATGAGCTCCCCCAATTTCACCACTGTCCCTTCATTAAATAAATTAACCCAAGACCTAGTTTCCAAGATATTCACATAACTGTCCCTGCTATCCTTGAAGGCCTTGCACTCTAAAATGAAATGCTTTTCTGTTTCCACTTTTCCAGAGTTGCAAAATGTACACACTCTTTCTTCCCAAGCTTCCTTTGGTCTTTTCCAGCGCCCAGTTTTACAACACAGTTGGTGGGAATTGGTTCTTATTTGAGCAATAAGCATTTTGGCCCTCCAAGATATATTAGCCCCTATATAATCTTTTTGATGATGGTTGTATGTGGGATTAAACTCTTCAATATAGTACTTTTTCTTTCTCCCTATCTCTTTGTCCCAAATTTGCTTGTGGAACTTGTCAATAACAAATGCCTTTATCTCTTTACTATTTGTAGGACATGTGTTCAAGTAAATATCCCATTTACTAAGCCATTTGTTGTTTTGCCGCATCCAAGTTTTCTTTCTTTTGCATAATATGTCATTGAAGACCACCTTAGGCCATCTGATGTCTGCCATTTGTTCAATCTTTTTTAGATATCTTATGAGTTGCACCATAGCAATTGCTTCAATGGGGGCTGCGCCCACTTCACTGAGCATGATATCACAGGGGACTGAGCTTTTAATTTTGAACTTGTTGATAATCAAGCGTTTTTGAATCTTCTCAATTTGTTGCCAACTGTAAATCAGATGTACTGCTGGCCCACACCTCACACCCATAGAGAACCACCGGGATCACTAACAACCCAAAAAGAGTTTACGTAGTCCTCCAATCCCATAGCTCTGCTTCTTTACATCTATTTTGAAAGGGGTATAATGCTTTCCAACCTCCCAAAGTTCTTTTCTTTCTACAACCTTCCCAACTTAAATTTTTGTTGAAGTCAATCCCAAGATATTTGTAATCTGCCACTTTTTCAAAAGTGTTGCCTTCAAAGTAGAACTTATGTTGGTTATGTTTTCTCTTGCTAGAGAGGACAACTACTTTTGTCTTGCTAGTATTAACCTACATCCCCACTGCTCTACAAAAGTGCTCAAGGGAAAGTAAGTGCTCTTGCAAGCCAAAAGTAGATTTAGCAATCAAAATAAGGTCATCTGCATACAAAAGAAGCCTTATCACAAACTCGCCCAGCCGAGCACCTTCCCCGTCCTGCATGTTTAACCACTCTTCAAGTTTGTCAATATATAAGCCAAACATGGTAGGGGACAATGGGCACCCCTGCTTGACCCCAATATCGCTCCTGAAACTTTTAGAGATACCTGCTGACGTTCTGATTTTGACTTTAACCTCTTCGTATAATCTATGGACAGCTGCCCTAAGATGCATAGGAACCCCAAGTTCTTCCATTCCGTGCCAGAGCTTATCCCTAGGGACTGTGTCAAAGGCCTTTTTGAAATCGACAAAGCAACAAAAAGCTTCCTCCTTTTTCTCCCACACTTTCTCAATGATGTGTCTTAATGTTACACCGTGATCAACCGTGGAGTGTTTGGGTCTGAAACCTACATGCCCTTTAGCACGTTTACCTCTTTCTTCCGCCCACTTGCTAATTCTGTTTTCTAGCATACTTTCGAATAGTTTTGCAAACAGGGGATTTATCATTATGGTCCTGTAGTTGGAGGGATTATTGGCATCGCCACTCTTGAAAAGAGGTATTGCCAGGCTAGTTGTCCAATCTGTAGGGAAGCCCTGCTGAATGATGTTGTTGAAAATTCTCGTGAGGTGAGGCGCAAGAGTTTTCAAACCCCACTTTAGATACTTTGCTTGGAGTTCAACTAAATCCTTTGTTTTTCCAGCACCCAACTTCTTAATACCCACCTCAACCTCTTGCACTGTGAAAAGCTTAGTAGCGGTGTTGACCAAGGGGGGGGGTCAGCCTTGGGATCTTGCTCATAAAGTTGTTTTGCATATTCAAACCATTGATAAGCTATGATATTGTTTTCAATTTGCTTCTTTCTGGTTTGAAGTTCATTCCAAAATAACTTGGGGTTGTTTTTCCCAAGGAAGATTAGTTCTTCCTTTCGTGGAATCATGAAATCAGCTTTTTTCTTTCTCAAAATCTGCTTGTAGGCTTTGAAGTCAATTTCTTTCTGATTTGATTCTTTCAAAGTTCTCCTTGCTTTTTTGCATTCCTCATCAAACCAAGCATTAACCGAGAAGCAATTTGTTTCAGATTTCTTATTTTTTGCTCTTTTGCATTCTGAAAGTGCACTTTGCATTAGATCTGTTAGTTTGTGGCTATGAAGGCCCTGGGATTGAGTTGTCTCCTCCTTAAAAAGCCTCTCTAATGCAATCTTGAAGGTACTCCGGTTTTTTTGTGTCAAAAGAATCCTACCCTTTGGGGGTGACTGCTTAATGTGCTAAGGTTTTATCACACCTTGTTGTTTTTCAGTCCAAGAGAATTTTAGATATATTAGTTTGTGATCAGATTTCAGATCCCGGATTTGATCCCCGATCCGAACTTCCTCCATTTTCTCACACATGCCATGTGAGCAAATTGCATAATCCACCACACTTGCGGCATTGTAACTGTTGCATGTGAAATTTCCTGAATTCGCCTATCTGTCCAAACCATTGCAGATGACTAAGTCAAAAGTTCCACATAGAGTAAGTAGTTGCTCCCCAAAAAGATTGCTGCTTTTTTTGTCCTCTGAAAATCTTGTCCACTGATGATTACTTTCTTCTGTGAGCCAAATAGGATTGCAGTCTTCCTTACCATGGAGAATACTAGCTTGTTCATTTGCAGTCCTAGCATTAAAGTCACCCACTAGAAGGACTTCACTTAGCTGGGAATACGCTGCAATGTTGTTCTTTAGGGTTGCAAAGGGATCTTTGTGGTTAAGCCCCCCCTGCCTTTGTAAAAAGTAGAACTAATTATAAAATTCAAATTACAGAAGGAAATATAAAGTATTGTCCGATCATCATCGTCCATTGTCAAAACGAAATAGTAAAGACTCAAGATACATCCCTAAGATCTAAAACTGAAAACTATTAATAGTTCTAACTTCTAAGTTAACTATTAAACAATAACTTAAAACTTGAAAGTCAAAGCGATAACGAAAATTTACAACATTGTATACGTGAATGATGAATCGTTTCGAAATTTAAATAACAAATAAATTTATATTTGTAATTTGAGGTTTGTAAATACTAAATTATATTTTTATAACACTATAATATCATGTAATGAGATTTTTACCCCAAAAAATAAAAATAAAATAAAATGTAAGATATCAAATATGAAATACTTGTGCTCTACAGTGTGTTGTGGCTGAGGGGGCAAACTCATTGTGAGTGTGAGCCTATGTTGAGCCATGAACTCAAACTTTGAGCATGCGTCGAGAGCCAGAGATTCGAGAGGGGGCCGCGAGCTGTGCTCTTCAAGCTGAGAGGGAACACATGGGATTGCAGGAAGGAGAGCCATAAGTAGGGGAGTCGTGCATGAGACTATAGACGGGAGCCGACTTAGCAAGTAGCGACGCATAGAGTGATGGATAGAACCATAGAGCAGAGGATTATGCAGGTGCTAGAGTGTTGGAGTGATGGGTAGACCATAGGGTTATGCGGGTGCAGTGAGTTGGAGTGTAGGTTAGGAACGTAAGATAGAGTAGAGAGAATGGGAGGGGACTGCAGGTTAGAGGAATAGGGGGAGGTTTAGGTTAGGTTTTTAATTAAAATTTTTAATTTTTTGTTTGTTAAATTTTAATTGTGTAAGTTGAGTGACATCTACGAGTACCCGATTAGTCGAGGGACGTTCTTGACAAGTCCCCAGATTTTGACGGCTATTGCTCATAAGTCCCAAAGTCCCCAACAGAGTCCTCGATGAATTGCGGACGTTTCCGAGGAGTTCCAAAGTCCCCGGAACGTGGGAACGCAGGAAACGCCGAAAATTTTGGGGGGGACGGGTCCCCATGCAACATAGATATTTTATATTCCTCGGATTTCGTAGCAACAATCTTGGTGACTACTGCCTACAATTTGTTCAATCTGCTCCCATTTTTTTCTAATTAGATGTTTAGCCCCTAGTTACTAAAAATATGTCGGTAGGCAGGAGGCACATCTGGATGACGCCCGTTAGAAATGGGAAATGCATCAAAAGTACTGTTTCTGGCATGCGTTCAGAAATACTGTTTCTGCTGTGCATTTTCATTTGTTGACAGGTAACACATTTCTCAAGCCACCAAAAATTAGAAAACAACTGAAGTAAAGAAGGAAAAAACCTACAATTTTTATTTTTAACAGAAGTGGATAGGATTGTATTTATAAAAGGCTGAAAAAACTTTCAGCAGATCAGAACAAAATTCCTCATAGAAAGTTCAGAGGTTCTTGTGCAGAAACTTGAAAAGGAAAATACGAATACTTAGTTACAGTCATCAATAAGGGAACATTCTTTCGATAAAAAACAAAATTCCCTAAGCTGCTGCAAATTTTTACAAATTGTCCAACAAGTTTCTGCAGCCTACAAAAATGGTTCATAGAAGGATAAATTAACTACTAGTTTCACTATCTGAAACCTGGACATCATAGAGAACATCTTCTTAATCTTCGGAGCTGTTCTCAACATCTTCATCTGTAGCAGCTTCATCTTGACCGTCAGCATCTTAATCTGTAGCGGCTTCATCTTTGTCCATAGTTTCCTCGACATCTTCTAGAGAGATCATCGTCGCGTCCTCACTGTCCATAGCCTGATTTTCCTGACTGCCGTCAGTACCATCTCTCTCCTCTGAGTTGGATATAATTTGAACCGGCTGCAGAACATAGAGCCCATCAACAATTTTGTCATTTGAATTTTTATCGAACTTTTCCCTACAATAAGGTTCTCATGCTTGGCTACTGTTTTTAAATTTTTAATATAACTTTGACTTGTTCATCACAAGCATGAACAGCCCCATCGACATCATTAAGGTGGGATTTCATACCAGAAGTTAAACATGAAATTTGCTAAGAGGTATGATCGATTTGATCCAGACGACCATCCAAAACAGGCACATGGGCGGTAAGCTGTTGTACAATAGCTATCAGCCCTTCCATTTGATCTTTCACCCATCTCATCTGATGGCGGAAATCATGAATACTGGCTTGAGCTTTGCTGATTCTCTCAGAGAGTTCCTCTGTCCCTTTTTCAATATACATTATAACAATGCTCTAAGCACTTCAATCCTGCCAATTCCTGTAGAAAACCGACCGCTGAAATAGCAAATCAGAAATTTCAAAGTGTATCTTCCACCAAGGTCGACTGGATTCTCCAATCAGCCATGACTTGCCCTTGAAAGAACAGAGTTGCAAACAGCCTGACAGGAGAGCAGAATGACCACTTCCTCATAGTCTCTGAAAAGTTCTAGAGAAAAGATAGAACTCCTCTCAACCCATCCAGAACACAAATTCCCTAAAACGATAGAACCTACTGGATACATCCAAACCCCAGTATCCCAGACCTGCCACACAAAGGAAAGAGCAGAACCTAGACGTTTGGACAGAGAATTACCTAAGAATGAAGACACTCTCTGATGGCAATTGAAGATAAAAGACTAGAAAGCCTGTCTCCTCGAGCAAAGGAGAAGGCATAGAAATTTTCAGAATTCTGTAACACCATTACAAAAACAAAATCCTCACAATGTCTGTTACCTCCTGCACTGCAAATGGAGCAACAGAGTCCACCACAACTCACCGAGTGTTGGAGCTTCCCTGAACAGAAGACTGTCCAGTGCTTCTTGCCTTCAAATCCCCACACACTGTCTGCCTCCAGCACTGTTCAAATGATGGAATGATCTAGACAAAACAAATTGAGAGACTTCCTGATGAAGCTTTTCGACAATACCTTCATGTGCCTTGAGTAAATGCCCAATTGTGCGGACCAAGGTAACACAGAGATGTACAGTTCCCCAGACACCATATGAAAAGACTAAAACATGACATGACTAAATGAAGAATAGGCATGAACTCAGCGAAATACTAACTTCTAAGGGAGCCAATAATGTTTTTGACGTCCCCCTTGTTTTCTAATGCCCCCTCTAGGAATGGTCGAAGCTTGATTTGCAAGTTCATTTGCCACCACATTGAATTCATGCCGAACATGGAAGGGTTGAGTGGAAAGAATTTGTTGGAGAAAGCCAATATTGCATTTGTGAAGGCGCCCAGCTATTTGACCCAGAATTTCCTGTCGTCACCTAGATTGAAAAATTATAAAGAGGGAATCTCCTATCACCACAAGCAACTTAATTCCAAAAGAAATTGCTTCCTTTAATCCCAGCTATAGAGTGTAGCATCCGGTTGATTATTAGTACCGATCCCTAGTCTACAAGCAAAAGAAGTGACTATTTCCACCAGGGTAAAAAATTACCCCCCACCCCCTCCCGCATCTGCCTCCCTAGAAAAAATCTAGAAACTAAACAATATAGAATCCAGTAAATAAATTGATCAACTTCTAGTCAAAATTGTGCAGAGATTGATCTTACTGCATCTACATAGGAACATTATATATAGATATTTTTCTTCCTATTGATAATTTTTATTGGATAAATCAGCTGCCTCTCACCAATATTCCTTACAAAGGTGTCGAACTTCATTTACTTGATTATGTTACTCAAATCTTGCATACAATTCCCATGGTAACATTTGCATTTATTTTCCACTCTAGAGATACAAAATGCCTGTTCCATTTTGTTGAATTTTGGCATTAGCATGTATTCTTTCAATTTTGCAGATTGTAAGATAACAATAAGACAAGTGCAGTAGATAAATCAAAACATCAACACACATTAACACAAGATGTTTTTCACGGGGAAACCTTTAAAGGACAAAACCCCCAAAAGCATTAGTAATTCATCTCTTAAATGAGATCACTGAGTTTTTCAATCTCAGAATTTTGAGATGAATGTTCTTCAATAATTGTCAAACCCTAGCCGGCTTGAGTAATTCCAAATCCTAGCACAATTTGACCAACAATTTATCAACAGGACAAATTTTACAGAAAATACTGAAATTAGGGCTCCATGCCCAGATTTTCTCTCAGCTGCCCTAGTTGCCTGAGATTTACAGACTGCTGCCCGTGAATGTTTTCCAGCTGCCCAAATTTCCATAAGGCTGCCCGAGGCTCCATTCTGCCTGCCTGAGATCTTCCCAGATTGCTGGCAACTGCCAGGATCTGCTAGCAGCTGCCTGGATATGCTAGCAGCTGCTCGGATCTGCTAGCAGCTGCCCGGACTTTCTTTTCTGCTGCTCGGATCTTCTGCTGCTTGCTCGAGAATCGAGATGGTTCTGTGCCTGCCCGTGATTGTACGAGTCCAGATCTGTCTGCCCTAAACCAATACGGGGCTAGGGCTGTCGGTGTAGGATACCAGACTTCCTGTGAGAGTATTGTTGCCCGAGAAGTAAGAGTGCCTGCCCGAGCAAGATAGCAGACAACCCGTGAATAATAGCAGGCTGCCCGTGGAGGAGACCGAGTTTGCTGTGGAGAAATAAGGCTGCCCGAAGTCTGGTTGTGGTTGCCCAAAATAAGAAGGAGATTGTCCAGGGTTTGTTGTGCTGCCCGGAAAAGAGAAAGAAGCTGCCCGTGGAGAAGATGTACACCAAGATGATGCCCTAGCAGCTAGGCCGCCAAGCGAGGGCATAAGATATCCACCAGCGAATGTCGGTCTTGATGAGAGTAGATCAGATCTTGTAGAAATGTGTGTAAAATGAATGGCAGGTGAACTTCTTTTATATCCTTTCACTCACTTGAAGTGGACCATATAGATAGGAATAAAATAATAAGATTTTATTCTTTTACTTTTTGACTTTTACCTTCAATGGTACTAAAGGCCTTTTTGTATTTTCGCTTTGACTCCTTAGTGGTCCAAGGGTTCTTATGTATTTTTTACTTTTACCTTTTACTATTTAGCCTTCTTCAAGTGTCTTGTGGTCAATGGAAGTGGTCATAGGGGTCCTTCATACCCACTCAAAGTACATCATCATAAATAGGGAGAATTACTAATGCATTTATCTCAAACTCCTTGTGCCACCAAGATCGGATACTAGGTGTCTTAAACAAGGGTAGCTAATCCTTGGAGAAGGTCACAAAGCCCACAGATCGAGGGTAGGAGTGCCTCACATGCCTAGACCTGGTCTAGGACTATAGTGATGTCCTGGTAATTGACCAGGTGCCTCAACACTAGGTTGCATCATTTGACTCAATGTCAAATACTTGGTAACTGACTAAGCGTCTCCATTCTCTCGGAGAACGACCCTCAGCCCTAGGTTGAGTCCCCCAGCCCTAGGCTGGTTCATCTCACTGGTAATTGACCAGGTGCCTCCATTCCAAGAAAGGCCACTCAGCTCTAGGCTGAGTTCCCCTAGTGCTGGACTAGTTCCACATTCTAGTACTCGACCAGATGTCTCCATTCAAAGAATGGCTGCTCAGCGCAAGGCTGAGTTCCCCCAGCGCTGGATTGGTTCCACATCCTGGTACTCGACCAGATGTCTCCATTCAAAGAATGGCTACTCAGCTCAAGGCCGAGTTCCCCTAGTGCTGGACTGTTTCCACATCCAGGTACTTGACGAGATGTCTCCATTCTCTAAGAGAATGGCTCTTGATGCTGCTTAGGAAAAAATCAACACTCCCTCTCAGCGAGAGAGGTATTCTCTGCCATGCCAAGCTTGTCACGAAAGTACACAAACTTCGTTGTTGTCAAAGGCTTGGTCAAAATATCTGCAATTTGTTCGTTTGTACGAATGCATTGCAACTTTATAGTGCCTCTTTGTACTAGGTCTCTGATGAAATGATACTTCATTTCAATGTGTTTCATTCTATCGTGAAACACCGGATTTTCTGAAATCTTAATGCAACTTTGATTATCGCAATGAATAATCATTTGATTTAAGCTTTCCACTAAACAAATTAGATAGTAGTTTCCTAAGCCAAGCTGCTTCCTTGCAGGCATCACTTGCAGCCATATACTCAACTTTAGCTGTACTCTGTGCTATGGAACCCTGTTTCCTGCTGGACCAAGAGATTAGTGCAGATCCCATACTGAAGCAGTAACCTGAAGTACTTTTTTGGTCTACTCCACTGCTAGCTCAATCTGAGTCAGCATATCCAGCTAACATTACTCCACTGCTGGAAGTGTACCTGAGTCCATAAGTGATGGTACCTCGCACATATCTGAGTACATGTTTGGTTGCTACCCAATGTATGTGCTTCAAATCATACATGAACTGACTCGGAGTATTCACTGTATAATAGATTTCTGGTTTCGTGTGTACGAGATACATCAGAGATCCAATGAGTTGTCGATACAGGGTAGAGTCCAGATCTTGTGAACTGGTGGCTGAGTCTCGCAACTTCATCAAGTTAGTTGACATGGGCACGCTCATGGACTTCCAGTCCTGCATCCCAAATCTCTGCAAGATGTCCACTGCATACTTCCCTTGTGTTAGAAAGATCTCGCCTGTCTTTTGTTGGACCTCTAGGCCAAGAAAATAATGCATCAAACCAAGATCCTTGATTTCAAATTCAGAGGTAAGCTCCCTCTTACACTGTGTTATCAACTATTCCTCTCCTGTAAGGAACAAGTCATCCACATATAGGACTAGGATCAAGATATGATTATGAACAACGTTAAAGTACAGATTGGAGTCAACACTACTTTTGGAAAAGCCCAAGCTTTGAAGGTATCCATCCATCCTCGCATACCAGACTCTCGGAGCCTGTTTGAGTCCATACAAGGCTTTCTTCAGTTTACACACATGGGACTTATCCCCATGAGTCACAAAGCCTTCAGGTTGTTCAATGTAGACTTCCTCATCAATCTTGCCATTGAGGAAGGCTGATATTACATCCATTTGATGTAGCTTCCATCCGAACATTGCAACAAGAGATATGATGGTTCTGATAGTAGTATACCTGGCGACAGGAGCAAAAGTCTCATCATAGTCTATGCCCTCTTTTTGGGTAAAGCCACGAGCTACAAATTTGGCCTTGTATTTCTTAATGCTGCCATCAACAACATGCTTGATTTTGTAGAGCCATCTTGATGTTACTGTTATCACAGATCTTGTAGTTGCCCCGATAGATGAATCCTATACAGGATGGCAGAGGGGATAGACAACTAAAGCTATGACCTACAGAAACCCAAACCCCCAAAAGATGGATGGTTGTCACGCCGGTTACGGATTCCTTCGCTTTATGCCACTAGAGAAGCCCAAGTGACAAAGGGGGAGACCTGGATCAAACTTGAAAGGAAAGACCCAAGACAAATCACCAGATTAGACTCTTAACAGAGAATTCGTAAGGTGAGTGTCTGAAACCCTAGATTTAAGGAAAAGCCACAAATTAAGGATACCTGAGTCGGGTGGTTATTCAAGATTGGAAATGTCACTTAGGTAATTGAAACAGATGGCTTGCAAAAATTGAAGTCAGATCTAGGATTTTAGTGTGCTGGTTCAAATGATCAAATTCGGACCCTGGGGGGATTTAAGCAGATAATTGAGAAATCCCCAGGACGAAGCTGATATTAACAATTATGGCTTCCTACACACTAGTTGGGATGAAATATTTGATAATGAAAAATACCCAGAAGAAACCGGACAAAAAACAGTGGGAAAATGGCTGACTTGCTGAAGGGGGGTGTTTTCTCCCAGACAGAGACCAGTGCCTGGAGGGGGGTAGAGGAGTCCAATCTAGACCTTTTTTTGAGGGAGAGAGGGTTTCTTAGTATGCAGCACAAAACCCAGATCGCCAAATTTGCAGATTCCCAGTGCAAATTGGTTCGGTGATTTTTCCTAATGCTAAACGAGGGTTTTTCAGTGAAAATTATTGATGGGCAATGCATGAAAATCAAAAGTTGGAGAACTTACCTGAGAAACATACTTGAATCATTGCTGATGACCTCTTGGATGATGAAGAATGCCTTTATTGAGATTAAATAAGATTTCCGGACAAGCCTTTGACGAAGTGCTGCTTCTACCAATGTCCCTAGCGCCCTTGTTTTCCTGCCAGACCGAGGAAAATCAATTAGAATGACAAATAAACAAGAAATGCAAGCTAAAAGAAGTACAAGAATAAGAAATCATAAAGAAGTTCAACTCCCTGATAACCAATTGCCGAGATCCAGCACAGGGCAAGTCCCCCCACCAATTTGCCTCTCTCAGAATCGCCTCCTTCAACCTGCAAGTAAACGGGTACAAGGAAAGATACAAAACTATGCCGGATATATCTTAGTGCAGAAGAAAAACAGTGCCAGTCATCAACTCATTCATTCATCAAGCAAGTAGACAAGAGTGTAGTTCCAAACAAAATCTCTTTATTCCAATTACGGTGCCAAAGCTCATGAATCACAATGGGGGGGTCACCTCTCTTAAATAGTTTGAGAGAGACATAAACCCTAACTCACTTTATCATCCAACGGTTGAGATTCTAACATCATCAACGGTGGAGATCAAAATATACCAATCAATACATGGATCAAGTGACTAAGTCAAAGAGGGGGCACACATTGCTCAAGGACGCCCCTCTAAAGTGAAATGTCACAACATAACATAAGATATGACATGATACATCATAGGAGGGGGTCACTAGGGGCTTAATTCACCCTAGGCCCCCTTACAACTTCATAATATAAGATATAGCAGTGAAATACATCAATATCCAATTAGAGGGGGCGTCCCTTGGGGAGATTTCTTCACTGGCTGAGCCATAAATAAATAATCCGGACATGTGTTGATTGAAAACTGTTGGAGGATTGTCTGGGATGCCGATAAACATCATTTGTCGAAGTTCCAAGCCATTTCCTTGACTCGGGAGGCCAAATCGATTTTCTCAGTGATTTTCTAGTTCATTTTTTTGCTGGCACAATCTCTGGAAACTGATAAATCCATCATAACTCACTCCAGGATGCAAACTGGGGAAAACTGACTACTCTGGATGATCAGGAGACATAGAAGAATGGTATAAGTGACTACTCATACCCCCTGGAACACTGCTCTGCTCTAGGAGAACCAATCATACTTCCATCTGGAATAAAAATAGATCATTTGGTCAATAATTAAGTGATAATAATCATTTTTTCTGGAGAACTAGGGCCAAACTCTCAAAATTGAAACTGCAGTATTGGTCCTGGGCATGTTTCAAACAAATATGGACCATGTTGTATTTTTGAGTCACTGCCGTGGGAAACGTGATTGACTTGGTCAAAGTACCCAAAATCAAGGTGAGATACTATGCCAATGTGATCCTGCAACCATCCAAGGTAAGAAATGCTCCAATGGTGTATATCAAAACCCAACTTGAGTCAGTTATTCATAATCATGGTGACCGACAATAATAATAATAAAATATACCTTAGCTTTTGAAAAATCTTAGAGTCCTCTGGAAATCTGCTTGTACATGCCATACTTACAAAGTGTAAAAGATGTGCTATAGATGGGTGAGGATGGAAAAACAAGGCTAATGCAAGGGGAAATGACTCTTGACTGATTTTGACTAGGTGATCTATCCGAATGGTAACTAATAAACTCTACCAAGGTGACATATGCATGACAGATAGCAATAGGGGGTGGAGGTGCCTCACAGATGGGTGAAGTACTCGGGTATGCTTTCCTCAGACTCTAGCAAGTTTTCCTTTGCAACCTTTTTGCAAATATAGGTCAACCTTCAAAGGCAGGTGCCTGGAAGCCTTCTAGGCTCCAGTACTGACAAAGACCCAGTCTTTCTAGACTAGTCTCACCTTGTGGCCCTATGGGGACCATTGAGCCGAACACTATACAAGGAGTGAGTGCTCATCGTTTGACCATTAACCTTTCAATGTCTTTCACAATTTTTATGAGATAGTAGCCAGCCTACAAGAGCAGGTGCCATGGAAAGCCTTCTGGGCTCTAGTAAATGACTAAGGCTACCCGCTGCCCGCGAGCAGTCCATAGCTCCGACGGGTTCGCCTCTCCTTGGTGCCCCTGTAGAGGGAAAACTGAGCCTTACATTATACAAAGAATGGGTGCTCAATCTCTTGGCCACTGACTACCTTTTTCAATATTCTATACTTTTGCATCTTTTAGATGTAGCTTTTATGCATTCCGATGCTTTAGTGTTTAACGACACTGTTATGGTGGAGCACTTGTTTTGAGGACTTAAGGAGGACAACCTTGTGCACCTAGCCACACTGACCAAGACACATACTTCATAGCCCGAGACACATAACAACATGGAGTCTGTCACACATAGTGGTCAGAATGGGGAAAAGGTCTTCAATCTCACAAGTCTCTATCAGTCTTAGTCATGGGGTAAAAACAAAAGTGGATGAACTGGATGGAAGGGTACAAATGCAATGGATCCAACCTAGCACTAAGGGTTACGTTTTGTTTGAGCAGGGCATGGGCAATAGTCTTCACATTGTATTCCTTGATCAATTATAACACAGGTTAGAGCAATATGGAACATAGAAGCATAGGTCACCACAATCATCCTAACATGACAAGCACAGGTGTTTGAGATACATCACAGAGCAAAACTAAACCAAAGAGACATACCTGATCTCACCATGTATAACTGTCTCCAACTGATAAGCCCCTGACTGTGTGTACCAACTCTTGATCTGCTGCTCTGCTGAGATGAACTAGATCATCACCAAAATCATCTCATTGGATTCCTGAGTCTCAGTCCTGGCAAGGAAAATATCAAGTACAAGGCTCTAAAGTGGAATGAAGCTGTAGAGATCCATGCTGATACCCCATGTACAAGTAGCCCGAAATACAAAAAGAGACTAGTGTGCATGCTGCATCATAGAAGCCTGGCTGAAAAATGTATATGTGATAACATTTGGCTCTAGTTGGGACAAGTGCTCTAATGAAGAGAGTGCTTGAGAACCTCAGAGATCTCTGGTCCGCAACACCATCATATACTAGCAATCCAACACATCCTAGCACATCTAGCGTTCTGCTTCCTCTCCAAGTTTTTACCTATGGTCTACACACATGGAAACAAGAACAACTGGAGCAACATGTATGGGAAAAATATATGCGTACAACAAAATGACAGGAAAAAAATGCTGAAAGTAAAATACTGAAGTATAAATTCTAATCTACTCAATTTAAATGCAGAACAAAACAGGTACTGAAAACAAAAGACTCATGCGACAACCAGGCAGAAGATAGACTCAAACTATTGCTCAAACGAGCTTATTTCATCCTACCTACGCTAATTGATGGTGAAAAGATGAGGTACTTAATTTATGGGAGGGAAGTAATGTTTAAGCATTCCCCCATTGATAAATAATTCAAATTCCTCACCATCCAGAGATTCTAACCAAAATGACCCCTTTCCTGCTATTTGGCCAATTCTATAAGGTCCCATCCATATCTTTTCAAGTTTTACCATGATTTCTTGGTTTCGCCTTGTTTGTTTCCCAATAGAGCACTATGTCCCCAATTTTAAAATTATCATGTCGAGTACTTTGGCCAAAAGTGCCCTTTATCCTTTCTTGCTCGGTCACTGTCTTGTCAAAAGCTTCTCTTCTCCTCTCATCTAACTCTACCAATTTATCAATTCTAGCTTGCACAACTTCCTGATCAAATGTGCATTGATGTAACAATTCATATACTGGTATCTGCAAATTAACGGGAAGTCTACAATCTTGGCCATATACGAGCTCAAACGGGGACTTACCAGTAATTCTCTTCACCATAGTTCTGTCTGCCCATAGAGCATATTTTAACTCAATATCCCAACTTCTTCTGTTCTCACCCACCATTCTCTTTAAAAGTCTTATCAGATTTTTGTTACTTGATTCAGCCAAACCATTCCCTTGTGGATAATAGTTGGAAGAGTGAGATAAAGTTCTGCCATGATTGAAACAAAAATGATTCATTTCTATTTTACTGAAAGCTTTTGCATTGTTAGTGGTTAACTTTAAGAGACAACCATATCTTGATATAATGTTCTCTTCTAGGAATTTGATTATAACTTCGACGGTAGCCTTCTTGGTGGGGATAGCCTCAACCCAACGAGTAAAATAATCAGTGCAAGTCAAAATGTACTTAAACCCGTTACTAGAGTTTTGATCAAATGGGCCTACAAAATCCATACCCCATTGCTGAAATGGTGCTTCACGATTATAGGTTTTAAGGGAAGGGTATGCAATCTTGGCTTTCCTGAGAAAAATTGACATTCTTGACATGACCTAACATAGTAATGAACATCTTTATATAACAGAGGCCAATAATATCCTGCACGCATAATTTTAGTGGCAGTTGTTCTAGGCGCATAATGCCCGCCACACAATCCATCATGCATCTCCCTTATAATGACTTTAGATTCTTCTGGACTAACACATTTGAGAATGATTCCATCAGGATTATTCCAACTTAAACCGTCTTGTGTCAGAAATTAGAATATACTTAGATGCTTTCAGCCTTAAGGCTCTCCGTTGATGGTCGACTAGATGGTTAGGACAGGTCAAATTTTTCAAGTAATATATGATGTCCTTATACCATTCTTGTCTTACATCTGGGTTGCCATGGTTTTGCTCAACACAATTCACCGAAACCTCCTTTTTTGTTAGAAGTTGAGCAAGTCCTTGCCCTTTCACAATTTTAATGGGTTTAATCTCTAAATCATACTCTTGAATCCGTCAAATCCAATTTCCTCGTATGCCTATACCATCAGACTGAGATAATACTTACTTTACTGCCTGGTATGTAATATCCCAAATCCCGATATTTTCTATTTCTAAGCAAAAAGGCTGATACAACTGGGCATGCAAACTGCCATGCAAAAATCCCTTATTTATAGGAAAAATTAGGGTTAGGGTTTGTGAGATAGAATGAACACTTACCACTGATAAGCCTGCTGAACTGCTCCGGAGAAAGTATGCAGGCACTGAGAGCTGGATCGGAGATGAACTGATCTCCTCTGCTTACGGTGAACCCCCAGCAGCAAGACGCCCAGTCAGAAAAGGGTGACGCCCTCAGGGAAGGAGGTGTCCGATGGAGCAGCGGATTTGCGGGGCTGATAGCCTTTCCGTGCCGGAGAGAATGCCTGATACAATAGTGATTTCTGAGTCCTCTAGGCAGGATAGCGACTTGCTTCTGAGAGACAGCTGCTCACGCCCCTGGAATCCCGAAACTGCTGATAACTGTTCCGGATGAGCACGGATGGATCTGATAATCACCGGGTACCGGAGTATGATGCTGATGACGAGAATGGTGCCTGAGTTTCGGAAGGAAACTGAGATCTGAAGGCCCCACAGCTAATTAGGGCTTTCTGGCTGAAAACCCCCCCTTTACGGCTGAGCACACGTGTCCCTGCAACGATCTATACCATATGCTAGATAACTGATGAATGAATGAAGAACAAGTGGTGAACCAGTATGGCTTACCCTGAATAAGACTAGGGCAGATGTTTCACTGCCGAAATCCTGTTAGCTGAAGACTCCGTCTCCAACCCCAACTGCTGTGCTGCATGCTGTGCTGCTATCCAAGAGCTCCCAAAATAATCATAATCCAAAGTGAAGTCTCCTCTCGCTTTATCCTCTATTTATAAAGTTCAACTGCGCAAAACCTAATCTTTGACCTAATTAGGTCACTTTATCTTCTAATTTGCCGTTGACTTGCATGCATGCGGATGGAGACTTAAAAAGAGTGCATGCATCATTAAATAATGCTTGGATGGCAAGCACGAAGGTGGCCTTTGGCCCTGGTGGCCCTTCTTGACCAAATGATGATGCCCTAGATCTTCTATGGATGGCATCAGTCCTCAGCTGATTCCCTAGCTGTCAGTAACCGCTCGAACCCACAGGAATCACATAGGTTAGCGGTTTTGGGCCTCAAGGCCTAATTGGAAGAGGACATTACAGTCCTCCCCGTCGAGATTGTTTGTCCTCAAGCAACTTCAAACTGGGATGCTGCAATACCTGTTCACCTTCCCAGGTGGCATCCTCTGGCGGTAGTTCTTTCCATTGAACTAAGTATTCCCTGATTACTCTGTTCTTGAGCTTCCTCTCTCTAGTCTGTATGATCCGTTCGGGAATCAGTATCAGCAGTCCTTCATCATCTAAAGGGGGCAATTCGGTGGATGGAGCAATGTGTTGCCCAAGGGTCTTCTTTAGACTAGATACATGGAACACATTGTAAATTTTGCTTTCCTGGGGCAGTTCTAGTTCATATGCCACCTCTCCCACTTTCCGGATTATTTTGTAGGGTCCATAGAAGCGGGGTTTTAACTTCTTTGCTCCTTTCTTTTTAAGTGAGGACTGTCTGTAAGGCTGGAGCCTTAAGTACACTAAATCTCCTACCTTGAAGCTCCGCTCAATCCTGTGTTTGTCGGCATACATCTTCTGTTGATTTTGGGCTGTTTGTAAATTCTCCTTCAATATTTTCAGGATGTCCTGACTGTCCTGTATCCAATCCTTAGCCTTAGGAGCCCTACTGTCTCCAAATGCCAAATCTGCATAGTCCAAGGCCTCGTAACCATATAATGCCTTAAAAGGAGTCATCTTAATAGACATATGATAAGTAGTGTTGTAGCAATACTCCCCTAGGTGTAGCCATTTGATCCAGGTTCGCTGTTGTCCTGCTACATAGTTCCTTAGATATCCTTCGATCCACTTGTTGACTATTTCTGTTTGCCCGTCACTCTGGGGGTGATAACTCGTACTAGTGGCCAGTTCGGTCCCCACCAATCTGAACAGTTTCTGTCAGAAGGCACCTGTGAATCTGCTATCCCGATCACTGACAATGGTCTTAGGTAACCCGTGTAACCTAAAGACCTCCCTGAAGAATAACTCAGCTACTTGAGCTGCCGAGTAGTCTGATGATATCGAGAAGAAATGTGCAAACTTGGTCAGTCTGTCAACTATACATATAAACAATCTCGCCCTTGGACCTTGGGCAAGTCTGTAATAAAGTCCATGGAGATGCTTTCCCACGTCTGTTCTGGAATCGGTAGTGGCTGGAGTAACCCTGCTGGATGGGTGTTCTCAATCTTGTTCTGTTGACAGATGCTACATTCCTGGACATGCTGCATAATCTCCCCCTTGAGGCCTTTCCATGAGAACCTCTCTCTGATCTGCCTGTAGGTCTTTAAGAACCCTTGATGCCCTGATAAAAGAGAATCGTGGGCTGCCTGAATGATCTTTTTCTTCATTGTGGATTCTGGAACGAGGGATATCATGTCTTTGTAGTAGATGATGTCATCCACGATCCTGTACATGTCATCCTGAATTTGCCCATCCAATAATTCGCAAGCGAATTTATTTTTGGAGTATTCCACTAAGAGAAGTGCCCTCCAATCTGTGGATATACTACTGAGAGATAATGGGGCTGGACGCCTGGATAATGCATCAGCTACTACATTAGTCTTACCTTTTACATATTCGATCTCGAAATCGCAGGCTTGTACTTTGCTGACCCATTTCTGCTGTCGCTCATTCAGTTCCTTCTGCTCCAGGAAATATTTGAGGCTGTTATGATCGGTTTTGATTTTGAACTTACTGCCCACCAGGTACTGTCTGAATTTTGTGAGAGCATGCAAGATGGCTAGCATCTCTTTGTCATATATGGAGTAATGGCGCTCGTAGTTCTTCAGTTTACGGCTCTCAAATGCAATAGGGTGATGATTCTGCATCAACACTGCTCCTAACCCTTCCCTTGAGGCATCACATTCTACTACAAAGGGTTGTGAGAAGTCTGGTAATGCTAGAACTGGACAAGAACTCATAAAAACCTTCATCTCCTCGAAAGTTTTCTGAGCTAAGTCTGTCCAAGTGAACGCCCCCTTCTTGGTGAGATCTGTGAGGGGTGCTGCAAATTGGGAGAATCCCTTAATGTACCAACGATAATAAGTGCACAGACCTAGGAACCCTCTCAACTCTATAACTGTTTTTGGCGCAGGCCAATCTCTGATAGCTCGGATTTTCTCCATGTCAACCAGTAATCCTTCTGCATTGATTACGTGTCCTAAGTACGGCATTTCCTTCATGCCAAACTCACACTTGGACATTTTTGCATATAGCGAATGCTCTTCTAAAATACTCAATGTTTCGTCCAGGTGTTTCAGATGTTCTTCCCAGGTTTTGCTGTAAATCAGGATGTCATCAAACAATACAAGCAAAAACTTACGTAGCTGTGCTCTGAAGGTGTGGTTCATGCATGACTGGAAAGTGGCCGGAGCATTGGTAAGTCCGAAGGGCATGACCAAAAGCTCATAGTGACCATAATGACAGCGGAAAGCTGTTTTGGAGATGTCCTGGTCCCTTACCCTGATCTGATGGTACCCCGAGCGAAGATCGATCTTGGAGAAGTATTGAGCTCCCCGAAGCTCATCCATGAGTTCGTCAATTCTGGGAATTGGATACCTGTTCTTAATGGTCTTTTTGTTAAGTGCTTGATAATCGATGCACATTCGCAGTGTACCATCCTTCTTCTTGACCAGTACTACTGAGGATGCAAAGGGGCTAGAATTGGGCCGAATATATCCAAGCTCCAGTAATTCTTTGATGGTTTTCTCAATCTCATCCTTGTACCTTTTGGGATGCCGGTAAGGAGTGGTGATGACTGCTTGTGTTACCTCCTCTAGCTCGATGATGTGTTCAAAACCTCGGTCTGGTGGTCTACCTGATGGAAGGTCCCGAAAAACCTTTTCGTGTTTCTGTAGCAAGGCTTGAATGTCACTTGGGTGTTGTGTGCTGGTCTCTGGGGGTTTCCTGAAGGTGACCAAACATTCTGTTGCCCATTCTATATCATCCTGTCGGAGCACTGCCTCCATTCTCTGTGATGAGACCGGTTTTGGGGGATAAGTGTTCATGCCCCTCAAAACTACCCTTTTGCCATCTGGCCCCTGGAACTCCATTTCCATTGCCCTGTAGTCTGTAGTGTATTTCCCTATAGAATAAAGCCACTGAACACCCAATACCACATGAGTATCTGCTACATCCACTACATAGAAATAGTCTGTCATCTGATAGTTACCTAAGGCAACATTCAGTTTTGGGATCCAGTAGTTGTACTCCATGCTGGAGTTCCCGGCTACTGCTACAGTGAATCCTTCGAACTTCTTGGTCTGAATACCTCTCTTGGCTACCCAAGCGGAGTCAATGAAATTGTGGGTGGCTCCCCCATCAATCAATACTCCTACTCTGTGACCCTGTACTACTCCCCTGACCCTGAGAGTATGGAATCTTGATACTCCAGATAATGTAGCAATGACTCCCTCTGGTGTATCACCCTGGTGTGAATCCTCTTCTGTGGCCTCCTGCTCATCGTCGTCCTCATCACTGTCTGAATACACCTCAATGTAGTGAGCCTTCGCCTTCCCTGCACACCTGTGTCCTGGTACCCATGGTTCCTGATAGGTGAAGCATAGCTTCTTCCTTCTCAAGTCTTTCCTAGTGTCCTCGTCTAACCAGGTTTTCTTGGGCACATCCTGCTGGAAAGGTTTCCTGTCCTTGTCCCTAACAGGAAAATTGGTTTTCGGAGGGAATTTGTTTTTGGGCATTGAATCCTGAAGATCCCTTGCCCTGCTANTGTTCTCGCTGATCCTCCGCGAGTCCCATCAAAGTTTGGGATGGTTAACCTGCCCAATGTCTTCTGCAACTCATAGTTGTGATTGAAACCCTTGTTGAAGTTCCTGGGTTTGTTCCTACTCTTCATGTTGCAGAAATCTAAGAAAGACATGGCAGCATGAAACTCATCCCCTAAGTCTCTGTACTCCTGCAAATAAGCCCCAAAAGGCTCGCTAGGTTCTACCTGCATGACCGGGCCCCCTACTGTATCTGCCAAGAAGTGAGGCATGGTAGGCCTGATAGTAGGTCTGCTGTATATGTGCAGAGTAATCTGGATGTTAGTGTATACCATCTTTCCACTGCTGCTTGAAGATCCCTTATCTACCGGCGAGGGAGGTGTACTGTTGATACCTGTTTCCGGTTTCGCTGATAGTCTGTTGATTGCATTGAGGACTTCTTTTTGTCCTTTGGCTAAGTCTTGCAATGCAGAGACCAAGCTGCGAAACTCCATCCGATCCTCCTCTTCTCTCGTTCCTTTTCCCCTATCTGAATGTATACCTGTTTGTTCCATGTCTGAATTGGTATCTTCTAGTTGGATATCTTCAAATTCTTTTGTGTATT
>LPNX010522705.1:0-23037 GCA_001517045.1 Pseudotsuga menziesii | reverse complement strand
TCAGCTGATTCCCTAGCTGTCAGTAACCGCTCGAACCCACAGGAATCACATAGGTTAGCGGTTTTGGGCCTCAAGGCCTAATTGGAAGAGGACATTACATGGTATGGCACATAAGCCTTTATTTTAGAAAAAACAATGTAAGTCTTGAATTGCTTCAAAGCCTTAACCAACGCATATGCTTGTTTTTTGGTGGTAGTGTATTTTAATTCCGCATCTCTAAGGTTTTTACTCATGAAAGCTATGGGTTGCTCATGATTTTCATTGTTCTTTTGCAGTAAAACTGTTGCGATTGCATCTTCCGATGCATACGAGTAAATCATGAATTCTTTGTTATAATCAGGGCATGCTAAAACAGGTGAAGTTGATACGGCCTTCTTCAATTTTGAGAACGAAAGATCACAATTTTTGTCCCACACAAACTTCACATTTTTCTTTAACAAGGCATTCAAAGGCTTGGCCAATTTTGCTAGATTCGGGATGAATCGTCGTACGTAATTAATTTTTCCGAAGAATGATTGGAGAACGGAATATCATGAGGAGTAACGTTTATGGCTTGAACTCGTTCTGGGTCAATTTGGATTCCATCTTTTGAAACAATATACCCTAATAGCTTTCCCTCATCGATTCCAAAAGTTGATTTCTTTGGATTTAAAGATATTCCGAATTTACGACATCTATCAAAAATCTTTCTCAAGTGTCCCACATGGTCACCTGTTCTTTAGAAAAAACTGTCAAATGATCCTAATAGATCGTAATGATTTTACCAATTAGACCACTGAATGCTTGATCCATGGCCCTTTGAAAAGTGGATCCTGCATTCAATAATCCAAATGACATCTGTATGTATTCATAGGTTCCCCAAGGAGTAGTAAACGTTGTTTCCCCCCTGTCTTCTTTTCTAATTTGCACCTGATTATATCCCGAAAATCCATCCAGCATTGACAACATCCCTGCCCCTGTTACACTTTGAAGCAGATTCTCCATGTTGGGCAAAGGGTAGTTATCTTTGAGGGAAGCCTCGTTTAAATTCCTGAAATCTATGCAGATCCTGATTTCTCCATTCTTTTTTCTTACTATTACTGGATTTGATACCCAGGTTGTATGCCTAACAGAACGAATGATTCCAGCAGCTAGCATTTTTTCAAGTTCCTTCTTTATTAGAGGGGCCAACTTGGGATTCACATTACACAACTTTTTCCTGTAAGGCTTAGCTCCTTCTTTTAGTGGAATTGTATGTTATATGATGTATGGATCATACGTCTTTAAGTCACTATATGTCCAGGCAAAAATGTCCTTGTACTCACGGATCAGGTTTTCAATCTCTTTTCTTTCCTTGGGAGAGGCGTTCTTTCTAATCTTAACCATTTTACAGGAAACAAAAGTTCCTATGTTTATCTCAACAACCTCATCTACAGGTTCAGCTCTCTTTCCTTTGTACTCATCATGCCTATTAAAGTTCTTTTCTAAAGGGATTAACAGTTCAATCGCATCCATGTCACATAGTGACTGATTTTCCATGTGATCTTCCAAAGTGATAGTGTTGGTTTGCGGGTAATCAATGCAGTGCAAAGAACGAATTATCTGAGCATCATTGTCAAAGACTTGCCACTGATCATGATTGTCCGGGACCGATGGTCTAAAAAGGACTTCTATCTTGCATTTTTTCTCTTTCAGGTATTTTGGTATTTCAAAGGTGCGGGCAATTACAGATAAAGCATCAACGAGAATGTTCTCCTCCTGGGGGACTGCTTTGATTGAAAAGGCATCAAACATCTCTATGGTGTCCCATACTGCATTTCGGTAGCTGCAGAGTCGATCATTCTTAGCAACAAACCGATTTCTCACTTGGGAGACTACCAAATCTGAGTCACCAATGATACTTAGACATTTGATCTTCATATATCTAGCAAGTTCTAGTCCAAGGAGAAGTCCTTCATATTCAACTATATTATTAGTGCAATCAAACTCCAAACGAAAAGAATATATGGTTTCTTCTCCCGCAGGTGAAACCAACACGATACCAACCCCAACACCATGTTTAGATTTAGCATTGTCGAAGCGCATTTTCCAGATATTGCTAGGAGGAAAAGGATGTGGTCTAACTTCTTCCCAATAATTTGCTAAAGCCATAAAATTCCCAACATCTGTAGACCTCATAACATCATCGAACAAGTGATCAGGAGTTTTTACATGCTCTATCATAGGTGGTCCATTCATTAATTTGATTGAGGCCGTTTCACTAATAGGGACTGTTGCGTACGTTAGGTCCAATTGAATGCTACCTCCTAATATTGCTGCCCACTCCCTAGACAAAAGCATACCCCAAACATTAGGAATATCAATGACTAGAACATTCATAGTTATTTTGACATCCGGATAAGCTGCCAATTTCATCTTCAAGTTTTCGATCACACCCTTACACTCTACTAGTCGTGAATCCATACCACACACATTTCCAAATCTGCGGGTCGTGGTTAGCTCAAGTTGGTTCATGATCTTATATGGCATCACATTTACTTCAGCTCCAGAATCTAACATACAATTATGAAGTATCAACTGGTTTATTTCTAAGGCCACATAAAAGGGGGGATATTCGTCTCCTTTATTCATCACGCTTTGAATCATAACTGGGGGATCTTTTGTTACCTTAGGCATTTGTTTTGGTATCTTTGCCTTAGGTTGGATTCCCAAACATTTTAGCAGCTTCACAGATTGTTTTGTTCTTCCTTTCTGCAACCCCATTTTGTTGTGGGTTGCAAGGTACTGTCAGCTCTCTCTTGATTCCTGCTTCTCGGCAAAAATCATCAAACTCATTTGACTCATACTGAGCTCCGTTGTCTGACCTTAGGATATGGATGTGTCTACCTGTCTGATTTTCAATCAGAGCTTTGAACTCTTTGAACTTGTCAAAAGTTTCACTTTTGACTTTGAGAAAGTAAATCCACGACGTTTGAGAATGATCATCTATGAACAAAACATAATGCAAGCACCCACTCAAGGAGGGTGAAGACATGGGCCCACAAATGTCAGAGTGAATCAAATCCAATATTCCTTTAGATCTATTCTTGCTTCTGGAGAAGGATTTCTTAGTGTTCTTACCTAGAGCACAACCCTTGCAAATACCATCATGTTTGGGAGAAATCTCTGGCATACATGTGACCATCGTTTGGAGGCCTGGAAGAGTTGTATAGTGGAGGTGTCCAAACCTCTGATGCCACAACTCACATGGATCAACTGTGTGGTGAACCAAAGCTTGTGTAGAGTTTCCGGAAGCCTTATGAAGACCTCCCTCTCGAACCCTAATCGCTACAGCTGAGCTTAGCTTCTCATTCTTTGCCCATAGTAGGATCTTCTTGTCCATGAAGAGGACTCTGTAGCCCTTGTCTTCTAAGCCAGCAACGGAGAGGAGGTTTTTCTTCAAACGAGGAACATATAAAACATCATTAATATGCAAAACCGTTCCTGAATCAAGTTGAAGTGATGTTGAGCCAACTCTTTCAATCTTGTAAGTAGAGTCATCTCCAAGTTCCACTTGAGTAGTGAACTTCTTCTTTCTGTAGCTGGTGAGTGCTTCATGATGACCTGTCATATGTATGGAGGCACCACTATCTACTAACCAAGAGTTAGCACTGTCAGTGATGGATCCAGAAAGTGCAAAGATCAGGTAATATTCCCTTCTAGGTTCATCTTCTTTGGTAGCCTTAGTATTCTTCTTTTGTAGCAGAAGCTTGGAACCTCCTTTTGAACTTCCTCTTGGGCTGCCTGCAATCCTTAGCAAAGATCCCAATCTTATGACAATTATAGCATTCCAATTTTGAAACATAAATGTGTTTACCTTGTGGTTTCTTTCCCATCCTTTTCTGAGGGGAGGGCTTCTTGAACTTCCTTGTCTTAGCAGTAAGAGCAAGGTTTCCTTCCTTAGTGCCAGTTACCTTGTTTTGAACTCTTCCTTCTTCCAAGCAATCATGCCAAAGTTTATCAAACTTTGGGTGATTTTCACGTCCGCATACTGCTGCTAGAAATGTTTCCCAAGAGTTTGGGAGACCATCGAATACAGTCTGTATAAGGTCATCATCATCCACAGTAATACCAATAGTAGTGAGTTGGTCTCTTACCTATGCAATCTTTGTAAAGAAGGGTTCAACTTTTTCATCCTTGTTCATCTTTAGTGTTCGAAGCCTTTTCTTCAAAACTCTCTTCTAAGTTTTGACTAGGAGCCTTCTTTTCATACAGATTCGTTAAGGTGTCAAGCATTCTTTGGCAGTCTTCAATGGTGTGATGGTGGGCATCAAGGTTTCCTTGATTGAGTCATAGATGATCCTTCTAGCCTTTGCTTGCTTCTTCTTGAAAGCAATTATGCCAGCATTAGATGTTGGTTCTTCTATGGTGTTGAAAATCAAGTCATCAAGGTCATTTTCCTCTAGGATGGCCGTGAGACTAGCTTTCCAAGAGTTGTAATTTGCTAAACCTTCAAGCTTTTCTTCCGGTCTGAAAGTGTTAGTAGCCATCTTTGCTACACAAGTCAATTATATAAGTCTGCAAAATGTCCTAAGGTCTAGGAAGACAACAGTAATATGCTCTCTTACTGGGGTCTTCACATGCAAAGCTCCGATACCATGTTGAATTTTGGCATTAGCATGTATTCTTTCAATTTTGCATACTGTAAGATAACAATATGACAAGTGCAGTAGATAAATCAAAACATCAACATACATGAACACAAGATGTTTTTCACGGGGAAACCTTAAAAGGACAAAACCACAAAAGCATTAGTAATTCATCCCTTAAATGAGATGATTGAGTTTTTCAATCTCAGAATTCTGAGATGAATGTTCTTAAATAATTGTCAAACCCTAGCCAACTTGAGTAATTCCAAACCCTAGCACAATTTGACCAACAATTTGTCAACAAGACAAATTTTACAGAAAATACTGAAATTAGGGTTCCATACCCAGATTTTCTCTTAGTTGCCCTAGCTGCTCGAGATTTATAGACTGCTGCCCAGATTTTCGTACGGATGCCCGAGGGTCTATTCTGCTTGCTTGAGATCTGCTGGCAGCTGTTCGGATTTGCTAGCAGCTGCCCGAATTTGCTAGCAGCTGCCTGGACTTTCTTTTCTGCTGCCCAGATCTTCTGCTGCTTGCCCGAGATGGTTCTGTGCCTGCCTGTGACATTACGACTCCATATTTGTCTGCCCTAAACCAATACTGGGCTGCCCGTGAAAGAGAGAGGTGCTGCTCGTAACTTCTGTGGACAGATTAGGGTTGCCGATGTAGGATACCAGACTGCTCGTGAGAGTACTGCTGCCTGAGAAGTAAGAGTGCCTACTCGAGCAAGATAACAGACAACCCATGAATAATAGCAGGTTCCCGTGGAAGAGACTGAGTCTACTGTGGAGAAATAAGGCTGCCTGAAGTTTGGTTGTGGCTGCCCGTGGAAGAGACCGAGTCTACTGTGGAGAAATAAGGCTGCCCGAAGTCTGGTTGTGGCTGCTTGGAATAAGGTGACTGTCCAGGGTTTGTTGTGCTGCCTGGAAAAGAGAAAGAAGCTGCACGTGGAGAAGATGTACACCAAGATGATGCCCTAGCAGCTAGGACGCCAAGCTAGGGCATAAGATATCCACCAACGAATCTCAGTCTTGATGAGAGTAGATCAGATCTTGTAGAAGTGTGTGTAAAATGAATGGCAGGTGAACTTCTTTTATATCCTTTCACTCATTTGAAGTGGACCATATAGATAGGAATGAAATAATAAGATTTTATTCTTTTACTTTTTGACTTTTACCTTTAGTGGTACTAAAGGCCTTTTTGTATTTTCACTTTAACTCCTTAGTGGTCCAAGGGTCCTTATGTATTTTTGACTTTTACCTTTAAGCCTTCTTCAAGTGCCTTGTGGTCAATGCAAGTGGTCATAGGGGTCCTTCATACCCACTCAAAGTACATCATCAAAAATAGGGAGAATTACTAATGCTTTTATCTCAAACGCCTTGTGCCACCAAGATCGGGTACTAGGTGTCTTAACCAAGGGTAGCTAATCCTTGGAGAAGGTCACAAAGCCCACAGATTGAGGGTAGGAGTGCCTCACATGCCTAGACCTGGTCTAGGACTTATAGTGATGTCCTGGTAACTGACAAGGTGCCTCAGCTCTAGGCTGCATCATTTGAGTCAATGTCAAATACTTGGTAACTGACCAAGCGCATCCATTCTCTCGGAGAATGGCCCTTAGCCCTATTGATTTTTCTGAGTAGCATCGAGAGCCATTCTCTTAGGAAAATGGGGACACTTGGTCTGGGACCACGGTGTGGACTCAATCTAGTGTTGAGTGATCATTCTGTTGAATGATGGTATCTAGTCCTTGACCATGATATGGACCCAACTCTGCCTTGGAGGGACTCAACTCTGTTTTGAGTGACCATTCCGTTGAATGGTAGACATCTGGTCCGGGACCAGGATGTGGACCAGTCTACTATTGGTAGACTCAACTTAGTTCTGAGTAACCATTCTTTTAAATGGAGGCACCTGGTTAGTTACCAAGACTCAGCCTGGGGCTGAGGGCCATTCTCTTGGAGAATGGAGGCGCTTGGTTTGTTACCAAGTATTTGACCTAGTGTCAAATTATGCAACCTATGGCTGAGGCACCTGGTCTGTTACCAGGAAGGCACTATAAGCCCTAGAGTGGGTCTAGGCATGTGTAACACTCTGACCCTTGATTAGTGGACTTTGCAATCTTCTCCAAGGGTTAGCTACCCTTGGTTAAGACACCTTAGTACCCGATCTTGGTGTTACACAGAGTGTGAGATAAAAGCATTAGTAATTCTCTTGGTTCCTGATGATGTACTTTGAATGGAAATAAAAGAGCACATTGACCACAGGGGCACTTAGAGAAGGCTAAAGCAAAATTAAAAAGTAAATGAAGACCCTTAGTACCACTAAGGTGTAAAAGTGAAAGTGCAAAAAGACCTTTAACACCACTAAAGGCAAAAATCAAAATTACAAAAGAATAAAACATTATTATTTTGAGATTTCTAATTTTGGCCCACTTATAGGTGACTCAAAGGATATAAAAGAAGATCAATCCAATTCATTATTACACACACACTTGCTCTCACAGGTACAGCTGCTCACTAGAAGATTTTACAGGTTTGAAGAAGGCTTTTGTGATTGTGCTCTAGCATGGATGACTCTAGCTAGGGCATCATCATTCATTTGAAGGCAAAACCCTAAGCTAGGGTTTTTTTATCATTTTCTGTCCTAAGGGTTTTTATCAAACCCTTCCCTCAGTAGCAAACTCCTTCCGGGCAGCTATCTCCCCACCACGAGCAACCTCCTCTTCCTCTACGGGTTGTTTGCATATTTCCTTGGGTAGCATTAGAGGGTTCAACCCTCTCTTCACCTCCACGGGCAGGCCACTTGAGGGCTTTGCCCTCTCGGCACCTCTCGACAGCTTCTAGCAGGCCCACTTGGAAGGGTTGTGGCCCTTACGACACCCTTGGGTAGCCACTAGGCAGACCTGTGAGGGCTTCCGTGGCCACATAGGCCCTCCGGGCAACCTGTGGGCAGACCCGTGAGGGTCCTGTAGCAGCCCGTAGGGCTGCCGGGCCTATATAGGCTCTCGAGCCATCCCGTAAGGCCACGGGCCAGGGCTGCTTGCCCTATGGGCAGCAGCAGGTCTGCCAAACAGGGTAGCAGGGCAAGGAAAACGGGTAGCAGAACCCGGATCTGGGCAGATTGGGCAGGGGTACAGGCAGGTACGGGTAGAGAGGGTACGATCGAGCAACATAAAGGTACAAAAGTACAGATTTGGGCAGCCTGCTAATGAGCAGGAAAGAGAAAAATTAGGGCAGCAAAGCCCTAGTTTGTGAAAAAGCATTTTTGGCATTTTTGTGTAAATTGGAAAAATTGATCTTCAGATATTGTGGTTTAACCCTGTTGGGGTTTGAGGAACTTTTTGAAGAATTTTTAGTCATTTCATTCATGAGATGAATTACTAATGCTTTTGGGGTTTTTGTCCTTTAAAGGTTTCTCGGTGAAAAATTCTTGTGTCCATTGTGTTGATGTGATGAATGTTGTTTACTGCACTTATCATTTGTTTATGTTAGTCTGCAATTTTTAAAAGTATCATGCTAATGCTAAAAACTTAACATGGTATCAGAGCTTAGCATGTGAAAAGCTGAAAACACAGTAAAGGGACACCATTGTTGTTTTCCTAGACCTTGGGATAAGTTTTGCAGACTTAACATTTGACTAAGTGGCAGAGATGGCTGCCAACATTTTCATACCGGAAGAGAAGCTACATGGTTCAACCAACTACAACTCCTGGAAGGCCAGGTTGACAACCATTTTTAGAAGAGAATGACTTGGATGACACTGTTTTTAATGTCATTGAAGAGCCAACATCTAATGCTGGCAGGGTTGCTTACAAGAGGAAGCAAGGTAAGGCTAGAAGGATCATCTATGATTCTATCAAAGAGACCGTGGTGCCCAACATCACAGCTTTGAAGACTGCTAAAGAATGTTTTGATGCTCTGGCCAACCTATATGAAAAGAAGGCTCCCAGTCAGAAGAGAGTCTTGAAGAAGAGGCTACGAACTTTGAAGCAGAACAAGGATGAAAGTGTCGGTTTTTTCTTCAGAAAGATTGCACATGTAAGAGATCAACTCATTGCTATTGGTATTACTGTTGATGATGATGACCTTGTGCAAACTGTGGTTGATGGTCTCCTAAGCTCTTGGGAAACTTTCATGGCATCTGTCAGTGGACGTGAGAATCAACCAACCTTTGAAAGGCTTTGGCATGATTGCATAGAAGAAGAGGGAAGGACCTCAGGCAAGGTAACCAAGGAAGGCAACCTTGCACTTGCAGCCAAAACAAAGAAGTTCGCAAAAGAAGGGAAAGAAACCTCATGGTAAGTTCTTTGACATGTCAAAAGTGGAATGTTATAATTGCCACAAGTTTCGACATTTTGCCAAGGATTGCAGGCAAGCCAAGAAGAAACCCAAGCGAAGGTTTCAAGCCTCTGCTACAGAAGCAGATGATGAAGAAGAAGAACTAAAGAAGAAGAAGAAAACCAAGGCTAACAAAGATGAAGAGCCTAGAAGAGAGTACTACTTGATTTCTGCTCTCACTGGTTCTTTCACAGATTGTGCCACTTCTTGGTTGGTGGACAGTGGTGCCTCCAGGCACATGACTGGTAATCATGGAGCTCTCACCAGTTACAGAAAGAAGAAGTTCACCACACAGCTGGAACTTGGAGATGACTCCACTTACAAGATTGAAGGAGTTGGTTCAACTTCACTTCAACTTTACTCAGGTATGGTTCTTCATATTGATGATATTCTTTATGTTCTTGGTTTAAAGAAGAATCTTCTATCTGTTGCTGGCTTAGAGGACAAGGGCTACAGAGTCCTCTTCATGGACAAGAAAGTCCTTCTATGGGCAAAGGACACAGTTCTAAGCTCAACAGTATAGATTGGCGTTCGAGAAGGAGGCCTTTACAAGGCTTCCGAAGATTCCACTCATGCTTTGGTACATCACACAGTTGATCCTTGTGAACTATGACATAGAAGGTTTGGACACCTTCACTACACAACTCTCCCAAGATTGCAGAGGATGGTCATAGGTATGCCAGAAGTATCCCCAAAACATGATGGAATCTGCAAAGGATGTGTTCTAGGTAAGAACACTAAGAAATCCTTTCCTAGAAGCAAGAATAGATCTAAAGGCATTTTGGATTTGATTCATTCTAACATTTGTGGGCCTATGTCTTCACGCTCCTTGAGTGGGTGTTTATATTATGTTTTGTTCATTGATGATCACTCTCGGAGGTCATGGATTTACTTCCTCAAGGACAAGAGTGAAACTTTTGACAGACTCAAAGAGTTCAAGACCCTGATTGAAAATTAGATTGGTAGACACATCTGTATCTTGAGATCAGATAACGGAGGTGAGTATGAATCTAATGAGTTTGATGATTTTTGCCGGGAAGCAGGAATCAAGAAAGAGCCGACAGTACCTTACAACCCTCAACATAATGGGGTTGCAAAAAGGAAGAATAGAACGATCTGTGAAGCTGCTAAAGCTATGCTTACCGATCTATATCTTCCTCTATCTTTGCGGGTTGAAGCTACAGGTATCGGTGTGTATATTCAAAACAGAAGCCCCCATGCTATCTTGGGGGAAAAGACTCCAGAAGAAGTCTACACCAAGAAGAAACTTGCAGTTGACTACATGAGGATTTTTGGCACTCCTGTGTACGTTCATGTGCCAAAAGAAAAGAGGGCCAAGCTAGAGCCCTTCAGTAAGAAAGGTATATTTGTCGGGTATATTGATTGCTCAAAGGCTTATCGAGTCTATATTCCGGGACAAAGGCACATTGAGGTCAGCAGAGATGTGATCTGCCATGAGGAAGCTGTGTTTCGTTAAACACTAGAGCTTTCAATGGAAGATGAAGTTTCTCCACTTGAGTTTCCAGATTCAAAAATTCAGATGGAGGAAGAGGAATTTGAAGATCAAATTCCAGATGTACCTGAGGACACTGAAAGTCCACCAGAAGAACTACTGGAAGTTCCTCCTTCCAAAAGGAGACCTGCTTGGTACCGAGAGACGGTGCAAGAAGGCGAGAAGCATAAAGCTCCTCCCGGGACTTTCAGAGAAAGCATAAGACCACATAAGTACTCAGGGCTTATGAGCCAGCTTATCAGTGCATAACCTTCATCATACAAAAAAGCAACAAGTAAACAGGTATGGGTTGATGCCATGGTTGAAGAGTACAGTTCAATCATGAAGAATGATGTATGGGAAGTTGTTCCCAGACCAACATGAAAGTCAGTTGTGACATCCTGATGGCTTTATAAAATCAAGCATGCTGCTGATCGCAGTGTGGAGAAGTATAAAGCCAGATTCATAGCTCGTGGCTTCACTCAAATATAAGGCATTGACTATGATGAGACATTTGCTCCTGTTGCTAGGTATACTACCATTACAACCATCATTTCACTTGTTGCAATATTCGAATGGAAGTTACATCAGATGGATGTAAAGACAACCTTCCTTAATGGCAAGATTGAGGAAGAAGTCTACATTGAACAACCTGAAGGCTTTGTGACTCATGGGAAAAAGACCCATGTATGTAAACTAAAGAAAGCCTTGTATGGACTGAAATAGGCTCTGATAGTCTGGTATGCCAGGATGGATGGATTTCTCCACAACTTGGGGTTTTCCAAAAGTACAACTGATTCTAACTTGTACTTTAAGGTTGTTCATAATCA
The DNA here is from genome assembly GCA_001517045.1 of Pseudotsuga menziesii. Classification (NCBI taxonomy): domain Eukaryota; kingdom Viridiplantae; phylum Streptophyta; class Pinopsida; order Pinales; family Pinaceae; genus Pseudotsuga; species Pseudotsuga menziesii. Next base: position 11,771 of record LPNX010522705.1, on the reverse strand, counting down.
TGTCTTGATACTTGTTCTATATGTAGACGACTTGTTTCTTACAGGCGATAAACAGTTGATAGAACAATGTAAGAGGAGCTTACCTTTGAATTCGAGATGAAAGATCTCGGATTGATGCATTACTTCCTTGGCTTAGAGGTCTGGAAAAAGCCAGGCGAGATCTTCTTGACACAAGGAAAGTATGTAGTGGATATCTTGCAGAGATTTGGGATGCAGGACTACAAGTCCATGAGTGTACCCATGACCTAAGTCACCTGGTTCGAGTTCGTGTTCGAATTCGACGACCTTGAAATTCGGAAAAAAATCGGCACTTAAAATTTTGGCGATAAAAATCGGCATAAAGTTCGAATTTTTAAAATATATGAAAATTAAAAAATATATGAAACTTTTCAATAAAATTCATTATGCTCATTAAACTATGAACGTTAAACACATCAACAATGAACATGATAGTCATAGAATCATAGAAATAATGAACACGACAACATTCAATGAAGTATGAAGTTTGAACATGATAGTCATTAAATCATATAAATAAAAATATGGCATCAGAAGTGATTAAACATATATTTTGAAAACATTAGAGTCTACATCTTCATTGAAATTTAAAAACATGTTCATAAAGTGATAAAACATAATATAAAATGTCATCAATATTTATCCTAGCAACTATTTAGCAAAATAGCATCCCGAAAAGAAACTAGAAGTCTAGAGACTAGACCAAGAACACAAGTTTTATTCTTGTTGTTCTCGTGGCCTACTTGTTACATCAAAAAGCTCTATATCATCAAGAGCACTCGGGGGAGTGAAACCACTAGAATCACGATCACCATTGGATTCATGACTCATTGTCGAAATCATCTTGATCTTGATGTGCATTTGAAATAGTCTCCATCCATGGAGTAAAAGAATTTGTCTCATCTTTAGCCACATTGCTTAAAGCCAATTGCAAGTTACTACGAACATAAACAAGATCTCCTAATTTTCCTGATAACAACCTATTTCTTCTCTTGGAATGAATATGACTAAAAGCACTCCAATTCCTTTCACAAGCTGATGCACTTGATGTCTGGCTCAAGATACGAATTGCAAACTTTTGCAATTCTGGGGCTCCTGATGCATAAAACTCCCACCACACTGCTGGAGCTGCCAAAACCTTATCTCTCTTTGCTGCTGTGGTTCCAAATAGGCCTTCTTGTAACCTGTATGCTCTAATCTGAGATCTAATCAAAGTCGCAATAGATTCATTTGGATGCATCCTGTCAATAGCCTCATAAAGTCCACTCATGACCTCCTCATCTTGATGCCTTTGTATCCCAAACAATGTAGGGTCCAAATAACATGCTGCCGCATGTAATGGGCTATGCATCATCTTCCATCTCTGATCAACCACCTCCCATATCTCTTTATAATCAGCTTCAACATTATCAAAAGCACTTGCAATCTTTTCCTTGCAACGATCCATGGCCTCATAAATAAAACCCATAGAGGGCTTATCGCCATCAAACCATGCGGAGCACCTCAACAATTGGATCACACATTTTTAGAACTTTTTGAGCATTTTCCCAAAAGTTATTGTTGCTTAGCAATACCTGTTCAACATGCTTTCCCCTTGACTCTTTTGAAAGGTGAGATCTCTCCCACTCAGCAGTGCAAAATACACTTCTTATGCTTGTTTTTTCCTCAAAAACTCTTTTCAAAGTGATGTAAAAAGTGGCAAACCTTGTATCACAAGGCCTCAACAACTCTCTAGATGCATTTTTCCTGTACAAGCTCAAAGTGAGAAGATGGTTAATAATGAAGTTTGCAATAGTTTTTGCTCTTCGGATTGTCTCATTTACCCATGGAAATTTGGCTAAATCATGCAGCAATAAATCCAGGCAATGAGCTGCACATGGTGTCCAATAAATAGTTCTATACTTCTCCATAATCAGCTTTCCTGCACCAACACAATTTGAGGCATTGTCGGTGACAACTTGGACCACATTTTTCTCCCCGACTTCTTGAATCGCTTCATCCAAAATGCTGAAAATGTATTCTGATGTTTTCACCTCATTCATTGCATTAACAGCCTTCAAAAAATATACCCCTTGAGGGCAATAAACAAGAACATTTATCAATGGTCAATGGCATGAATCGGACCAACCATCACTCAAAATCGTGCAACCTGTAAGCTCCCAAGATTTTCTAATGTCAGCCAACCTGTTTGACACTCTATCCTATGTTTTTTTTAAGAGAGTGGTCCTTAAGGCTTCGGATCCAGGAGGAACATACCCCTTGCCAAAATCAACAACCTTTCTAATTGCATTTTTAAAATATGGACTTCTTGCCACATTAAAAGGAATGGAACATGCATAAAACATTTCAGCAAGAGAATCATCAACTTTTTGTTTGTCTACAGGTTTCCAAAATGTATTTAATGTAGCTGTTCCACTTCCACCTATTGTATTTGTTGCTGGGGTGGAACTTGAGCCACCAAATTTTGAGGTGTGAGAAGCAATTTCAGGTGAAGAAGACACATCAATCTCCCTCTGAATTCTTTGTCTTTTTGCTTCTTTTTTTCCTCTTTCTGCTTTTGATTTATCATAATCTTGTTGCACTGCAACTTTCTGTTCATCTGATATTCCTTTGCATGCTTCCACACCACCTCCACTGCCATTACTAACACCAAGAAGGTGGTCCACTACCCGAGTTAAAGAACCACAAAACTTGTGCCCACATAGCATACAAGTAACATATAACCCTTCCCTCTTGACATATTTCCATGCCTCTGCAGAAGATTTATGGGGTGCCATTTGATGAAAGTTTCTGCAGAACAAGTGGGTAAAAAATCAGTTTGAAAAATAATAGGTAAAAATTCAGTCTGAGAAATAATGGGTAAAAAAACATAGTCTGGACTTTGAATTTATAATAAAAGTAATAAATAGGGAGCATGCCCTAGGGATGCCAGCAGTCAGATTGACTTCATATTGCCTATAACAAAAATCCTAAATGTTAATGATGAATAGCTGTCAGCCTGTCAATTCGCAAGTATGCTGGAAGAAGCAAGGAGCTCTCACTCATGTCCTCGTTTATAATATATATAGGCGCAAATAATATTTTGGAGGCTGAGACAAGAATTGGTGCATTCATTGAAAGTGTTTTCTGTACTTCAGAAATGTAGATCTCCATTTATGCAAAAATATATGTCTGAAATAAACGTAGTTTGAGTCTTGACATATACAGTATATGTCAAGACTCAAACTACGTTTATTTCATACATATATGATATACTGATTGAGGCACGATGGCATATACTGGCATCTATCTGATGCCATTATATTGGGCAGAACGTGTCTTGAGTTTTCAAACCTGACATTGTATCCTATGGCTGTTTGTCGATTTTATCTGTTTCTTTTGGGTTGTTATTAATTTTGTTTGAACATGATTTCCACACACTTCATTCACCATAAAGTGAGAAATCCCCAGTTGAATTCACAAGGCATATAGCAAATACATTTTGGCTTCTAAGTCTCCAACTCCAAATAGGGCTTTCCTTTTAATTTTTATTCAGAAGATGAACTTTGTTCTTGCTTTCGGTGGTCAGTAATTGTACATGTAAATCATCTCTACAGACTACAGTAATCATCTCTGCGCCGATTCATATATGTGACAGTCTCACGGCCCACAAATGGACTCATCATGAGTATACAAGGACTGGCGCAGAGGATTTGACATAGCCACATGACCCCGGTCAACTAGTGTGATATGTCTAACACCCCAGGCCTGCATATTGATAAAATATTAAAAACACATTTCCTTTAAAGCAAACAGAGACCGGAAGATGCATTCCCATGTAAACTAACGGCATTCCCATGTCATTGCTCTTGTTGAAAGCCTGAAACAAGTAAACTACTTAAACTAACCTCTTCGAATGATCCGAGATGGAGGCTGGAGCTTGCCAAGCGCAGTAGCAGCCACAGTTCAACTTCACGCTGGTTCAAAGTTCAAACCTTAGCAACCACAGTTCGCTGCTCACGTGGAGTTTCAGTTCATGTGGAGTTTCAGACTTTCAGTTCACCATTCCACCATTCACGCAGAGCGGCAGAGTTCACGCGCGGGGCATATGGCCAGACTCTGTGAGTAATGCGGTGAGTAATGCCGCGGAGGATCGAGGTTAGGTTTAGGTTCGGAAATAATTAGGGTTGGAGACTCACCAAACCGAACATCACGTTTTTTGCGAATATCTTGCGATTTTAATCGAAATCGGCGTTCAGAATCGACGTTTAGGATCTGCGTTCAGAATCGGCGAACTAAAAATCGAAATCGGCGTTTAAAATCGGCGAACACAATCGATTAAATTCATGGAGGGCAAAAAATCGGCGATTTTCGAACTTCAAGTCGAAAAATCGCCGAACACGGTGACTTAGCCCATGACTACCAACTTGACAAAGTTGCGGGACTTGGCCACCAGTTCACAGAGTGTGGACTCTACTCTGTATAGACAACTCATTGGATCCTTGATGTATCTCGTGCATACGAGACCAGACATCTGTTACACAGTGAATGCACTGAGTCGGTTCATGTCCGATTCGAAGCACATACACTTGGTAGCGGCCAAACATGTACTCAGATATGTGCGAGGTACTATCACTTATGGGCTTAGGTATACTTCCAGCAGTGGAGTATTGTTATGTGGATATACAGATTCAGATTGGGCTGGCAGTACAGTTGACCGAAAAATTACTTCTGGTTATTGCTTCAGTATGGGATCAACAATCATCTCTTGGTCCAGCAGGAAGCAGGGTTCCATAGCTCAGAGTATAGCGGAGGCAGAGTATATTGCTGCAAGTGATGCCTGCAAGGAAGCAGTTTGGCTCATAAAACTTGTATCTGATCTGTTTGCGGGAAAGCTTGACTCAACGATCATCCATTGCGATAATCAAAGTGCATAAAGCTTTCAGAGAACCCAGTGTTTCATGATAGATCGAAACACATTGAAATGAGGTATCATTTCATTAGAGACCTAGTGCAGAGAGGTGCTCTGAAGTTGCAGTACATTCGTACGGATGAACAGATCGCAGATATCTTGACCAAGCCTCTGACATCATCAAAATTCGTGTACTTTCATGGCAAGTTTGGTATGGCAGAGAATGCCTCTCTCGCTAGGAGGGAGTGTTGATTTTTTTGAGCAGCATCGAGAGAGCCATTCTCTTAAGAGAATGGGGACACCTGGTCCAGGACCACGGTGTGGACTCAACCTAGTGTTGAGTGACCATTCTGTTGAATGATGATATCTGGTCCTTGACCATGATATGGACCCAGCTCTGCCCTGGGGGGACTCAACCCTGTGTTGAGTGACCATTCTGTTGAATGTTAGACATCTGGTCTGGGACCACGATGTGGACCAGTCTAGTACTGGTATACTCAACTTAGTTTTGAGTAGCCATTCTTTTGAATGGAGGCACCTGGTCAGTTACCAGTACTTAGCCCAGGGCTGAGGGCCATTCTCTTGGAGAATGGAGGTGCTTGGTCTGTTACCAAGTATTTGACCTAGTGTCAAATTATGCAACCTATGGTTGAGGCACCTGGTCTGTTACCAGGAAGGAACTATAAGCCCTAGACTGGGTAAAGGCATGTGTAACACTCTGACCCTTGATCAGTGGACTTTGCAATCTTCTCTAAGGGTTAGCTACCCTTGGTTAAGACACCTTAGTACCCGATCTTGGTGTCACACAGAGTGTGAGATAAAAACATGAGTAATTCTCTTGGTTTATGATGATGTACTTTGCATGGAAATAAAAGACCGCGTTGACCACAGGGGCACTTAAAGAAGGCTAAAGAAAAAGTATAAAATAGATGAAAACCCTTAGTACCACTAAGGTGTAAAAGTGAAAGTGCAAAAAGACCTTTAACACCACTAAGGGCAAAAGTCAAAATTAGAAAATAATAAAATATTATTATTTTGAGATTTCTAATTTTGGCCCACTTACAAGTGACTCTGTGAGATAAAAGCATGAGTAATTCTCTTGGTTTATGATGATGTACTTTGCATGGAAATAAAAGACCGCGTTGACCACAGGGGCACTTAAAGAAGGCTAAAGAAAAAGTATAAAATAGATGAAAACCCTTAGTACCACTAAGGTGTAAAAGTGAAAGTGCAAAAAGACCTTTAACACCATTAAGGGCAAAAGTCAAAATTAGAAAATAATAAAATATTATTATTTTGAGATTTCTAATTTTGGCCCACTTACAGGTGACTCAAAGGATATAAAAGAAGATCAATCCAATTCATTATTACACACACACTTGCTCTCATAGGTACAACTGCTCACTAGAAGATTTTACAGGTTTGAACTTTGAAGAAGAAGGCTTTTGTGATTGTGCCCTAGCATGGATGAGTCTACTTAGGGCATCATCATTCATTTGAAGGCAAAACCCCAAGCTAGGGCTTTTTTTATCATTTTTCTGTCTTAAGGGTTTTTATCAAACCCATCTCTCAGCAGCGAACTCCTTTCGGGCAGCTATCTCTCCACCACGGGCAGCCTCCTCTTCCTCTACGGGCTGTCTGCATTTTTCCTTGGGCAGCGTTAGAAGGTTCAACCCTCTCTTCACCTCCATGGGCATGCCACTTGAGGGCTCTGCCCTCTCGGCACCTTTGGGCAGCCTCTAGCAGGCCTACGTAGAAGGGTTGTGGCCCTTACGACACCCTCGGGTAGCCACTAGGCAGACCCGTGAGGGCTGTCATAGCCACATAGGCCCTTCGGGAAGCCTATGGGCAGACCAGTGAGGGTCCTATAGCAGCTTGCAGGGCTGCCGGGCCTATACAGGTTCTTGGGCCAGGGATGCTTGCCCTACGGGCAGCAGCAGGGCAGCCAGGCAAGGAAAACGGGCAACAAAACCTAGATCCGGGCAGATCGGGCAAGTGTATAGGCAGGTATGGGTAGAGAGGGTACGACCGGGAAGCAGAAAGGTACGTAAGTACAGATTTGGGCAGTTTTTTGGGCTGCCTACTAATGAGCAGGAAAGAGAAAAAATAGGGCAGCAAAGCCCTAGTTTGTGAAAAAGCATTTTTGGCATTTTTATGTAAATTGGAAAAATTGATCTTCAGATATTGTGGTTTAACCCTGTTGGGGTTTGAGGAACTTTTTGAAGAATTTTCAGTCATCTCATTTACGAGATGAGTTACTAATGTTTTTGGGGTTTTTGTCCTTTAAAGGTTTCCGAGTGAAAAATTCTTGTGTCCATTGTGTTGATGTGATGAATGTTGTTTATTGCACTTATCGTTTGTTTATGTTAGTCTACAATTTTTAAAAGTATCATGCTAATGGTAAAAACTTAACAAGCCCTAGGCTAAGTCCCCTAGTCCTAGACTGGTTCATCGTCTTGGTAATTGACCAGGTGCCTCCATTCCAAGAATGGCCACTGATCTCTAGGCTGAGTTCCCCCAGTGCTGGATTGGTTCCACATCCTGGTACTTGACTAGATGTCTCCATTCAAAGAATGGATACTCAGCTCAAGGCTGAGTTCCCCCAGTGCTGGACTGGTTCTACATCCTGATACTTGACTAGTTGTCTCCATTCTCTTGGAGAATGGCTCTCGATGCTGCTTAGGAAAAAATCAACACACTTAAAGTCATTATTCATCATCGTTACCAAAGAAGCTTTTCCCATTGATTTTTGTTTCTCTATTGATGTTTTTCCACATCATTCAGTAGTTTCAACAAGGAATCAACATCAAATTGAATAATGAAAATTTCCTTGAAAAATTAATAGATGAATGTAACGGAAAATCATCAAATTTTTAGAAAATTCATGGTTTAATTGCTAAGCAAGGCTACGCTATCACTCATTGTAGTTGGAATGGGAATGGTTAGTTAGGTCTACCATGATATGCAGTGAATCTACTTGTAGATATATGTATTGTGAATGATAGGAAACTTTTAAATTTCTTTAATAACTTTTGCACAGATATTTAAAAACTTAAAAAAACCACTGAAAGACATCATTTGAGGAAAAGTTGAGAATTTATCTTTCCTGTACCATACCTGTTTTGCATTTTGTTTCACACTTCTCGTTTCTGGTAACATATTTTAGCTCATTCGTCAGTCACTCTGTCACCTGGGTCAGCCGACGAACCTGCCTATAAGAATATAAATCTGTTGCATAAAAAATGGTACTCTGATTGATGTCCATATCTTTAGGTAGGTGTAGCAGATATACATTTTCATTAATCCTTTTTAATACGTTACAATCGTTGATCTTCCTTGGTTTTAACTTGGCATAGGTGTCTTGTGGATACCCTTCCTGTGGAAATTAACCATGACTAGTTCTCATTTTTGGAATACTTGATCGAGAAGTTCAAATTTTTCTCTTGTATTTTTTATTTGTTGTATTCTTTTCCTTACTTGCCACTGCACTTCCAAATTTGCTCCACAAATTCCTCAACATCTGTGCTTACTTCTACTCATTCTGACAAGTTAAACAAATCCCACTCCTCCTATAGCGTTTTGTACATAAGTGATTTAGAAAGGAGACTTACCATTGGAACTGTTAACAGCCTTTTGCCAAAGCCATATGTCACAGTCTTCTACACTCACTAACTAGATTTCATAGCAAGTTACCAAAGCTCTGGTTTACTACCTCTGTTTGCCTATCTGTTTGTGGATGGTAGGCCGAGCTATATGGTAATTTGCTGTCCAATTTCTTGCACCATGTTCTCCAAAAGTGACTTGAAAAATTTGTATCCTTGTCACTCGTTATAGTTTTTGGAACTCCATGCAAATGCGTGATTTCTTTGAAGAACAAGCGGGCAATTTGACTCTCATTATTTGTCTTTTTGCAGGGTAAGAAATGAGCCATCTTAGAAAGATGGTAAACAATAGGGTCAGTCCCAAAAACATTCATGGTGATATCATTATGTGGCTCTTCAGGTATGAGTGACAGTTTATACAACTGGGTATTCTGTTGACCGCCTTTGGCAACTTGGCAGATTCTGCATGTAGAAACTTGTCTGTTCACATCTCCTCTGTTATGGACAAAAGACTTATTCACTTACCAAGCCACAGGTCTTGCCCCTTCCAGAGTGATCCTCCCAAGCCACTTGAGTGTAAATTCTCCATTCAATTTTTCTGGCTTAGGCCCAATGGGATTGCATAATTGTATGCCTTCAAAACTAAAACCATATGCTAACTAATCATCAAAAGAGCTTTCAGTTGTATCGTTTAGATCACCAAGTGTTATTGTATAATATTGACTTAGGTCATATTATCATTCATAGTTGATAACATTGGCATTGGCAAAAAATCCCTGAGGGTCCCAAATACAACTTCTTGGCAACATCAGCGAAAAAATTGGGAAAAATTGGCAAACCATGGCAAGCATTAAAAAATACAAATAAACTATTTTTTTTCAAATTTTTAAACATTTAAATCAACAACAACATCAAATAAACACATTGGAACATAAACATAGGAAAAACACTGATATATATTTGATGTAGTGGATGCCGAATAAAAAATAATGCATCAAAGTCAATGCTAAATCCTAAACCTTGATAGTTGTCCTATCAAGGACTCAAAAGTGGGCAACGAATACAAAATGACATCAAATGTATAAATTTATCTCATAATCTCATAATTATGAGTCAAAACCATGGTGTACCACTTGGCATTTGTATAGGATGATTGAGAGAAGAGGAGTCCAGGTAGGTGTATAGACAACGGTCCAATAGATGAAAAGGTTTGTCCTCTTAGCTATGTTCATAAACCCTTTGTGTTTCTCAAGGCTCCCATTGGAAGTATCTGAACCATGCCATGAATACAAACAGAAAGCAATTGCAATCTAAATCTTAGATCCATGAGAATGAATGTATACATAGGATGCTAATGTTTTGGTGTCTTCTACTGAACAGTACTGTTGCAAAAGTTGAAGGTGGCGGTCAGTTAAAGTGTGCAAAGACAATAATTGAAGTTATGTCTCTAAGCTAAGAAACTTTGTCTTTGATGAGAACAATGGTTTGGGGTTGTTGATGATGGTAAACATCCCCTCATTCCCCAATGGAGGCAAGGACTAATAATTTAAAAAAATTAAAAAATCAACACTTTAATAGGGTCAAACTTTGGTTGCCGATTTCCCCCCTATTTGGCGATTTTTTCCTATTTTTTCCAGTGCCGATTTTTTCAAAATTTTGTGATTTTTTGTTTCAGTATTAGAATCACGAAAAATCGCGATGTAGCCGATTTTTCGGCAATTTGATCAACTATCATTAATATCATTACTATAGATAATAAGAATAATAGTAAAAGTAATAATGTTAATATAATATATTATTATTATTATATATTTGGGTGGTGACTAAAAGGTCATAACCCCTTCCAGTTTTGTGATATACAATTGGGTTATATCTCATTTTATCGAAATCACCACTCATGGAATATTGTGCTCATTAATATATTTGCCTGCGGGAACAAATCCTGATAAACTTTGCATTGTATCATAGCTCATAGGTTTTGGGAGGAGTAAAACATTGGCTTGTGACTCTATGGCTATTTGGAGTGTGTTATTTGTGTTGTCCCTTGGACATGATTGAAGGAAGTCCTGAATATAAAACCTCTCAGTTACCCTCTTCCTCTTATTTGTAAATTCAAATTGTTCATATTTTTTTGAATACAAACAATGTGAAACAAAGTTGTTGAATGGCACAGAAGCCCTTGCCAATGAATTCAGTCCCATTCTTGCTCTTAACTTGAACTTGTTGATCCCTAAGTTCGTTCATTGAAACTAAGTTTTGAGGAAGAGTTGCATTAATAATTATAGTCCCTCTAAAATCCTGTGAGAACCTTTATCACCAGCTACAATTGACACTGTTTTAATCGAACTCTTTAAATGCCTGGCTATACATTTTTCACAAACACAATATCTTCACATTTAAACTAACAACCACCTACCAATATTAAAGGTTGTACATAGCCCAACATTGCTTAATTGATAGGCAATGAGGTGTAAATTGCATGACACGTTCATGGACTAATCCATAGAGGCTCACCAGATTGATGTACATGTCAAATTGACTTCTACACTGTTGTATATTTTGTAATTAATGCATGGGATTGCATTTTGTCATCATCATCATGAGGTCAATTCAATGCCTTCTTGCATCAAGGAGGCATTCATTAGATTCAGTCGAAGTTACATGAACCATAGGTGCGATTGGAATTGGCAGAAGAATTTCGTGCAGGTGCAAAACTTGTCCTGAAATCGGGAATCAGAGAATCTTCTCCCTGATTTTTTTATAAATGTATATTTAAAATTTTAATTATATATTGAAAACAGAAGTGAAATCTCCAATCTGAATTAAAGCATATCAACTAGTAAATTTGCACCAATAACATGATGATTGAAATATCCCGAATACTGATATTTTCTATTTCTAAACAATTATGCGGATACAACTGGGCTTACAAACCGCCAGGTGAAAATCCCTATTTTATAGGAATTATTAGGGTTAGGGTTTGTAAGATAGAATGCACACTTACCACTGATAACTGGCTGATCTGCCACAGATGAAGTCTGCAAGTACTGAGAACTGGATCCGAGAAGAACTGATCTCTCCTGTCTCCGGTGAATGCTCTAGCAGCAAGACGCCCTCAACAAAGAAAAAGGTGACGCCCTCAAGGAAGGAGGTGTCTGATGGACCCGCCGATTTATGGAGCTGATAGCCTCGCTGTGACGAAGAGATTGCCTGGAATATACTGCAATTCTGAACCCTCTAAGTATGAAAACGTTTTGGTT
>LPNX010522683.1:126592-141795 GCA_001517045.1 Pseudotsuga menziesii | reverse complement strand
CACTTACCTTTTGAAACAAAAGACTTCCCTGGGTTGACAATGAATTTCGTAAACTCTGTATGTTGATAACAATCTATCTGCATTTAGGGTGCTCGACAGCGCTTAATCTATGAATAGATGCAACTCAGTCACGCTCTTTGGCTGAGAAGATGCGACCCAGGTCACACTTGTCTCTTCGATAGGTGTGACTGGGTCACTATTGTCTGGCCATTAAGAGCAACCTAGGTCGCGTATTTTTCCTCAAAAAGTGCGACCTGGCCCTATAAACCATTCCAGTTTGGTAGGGGCACTTGGATGAGCTAAAACCAAATGTAAACCAGTGAAAATGACGATTTTGACAAGTACTCTTACCTATAAGTCTCGAATCTGAAAACCACCAGCCGAAATGAAAGAAATCAACAAAAGAGATATGGGGTCCTCCACTCCAACTCAGCACTAAACAACGACAATGACACATGTCATGTGGTCCCCCTATTTTTAGGCCTCCTTTGGGTCTGTTTTTCTTTCGTGCATCACAAAGTCATCCAGAGTCTGTTTGGGATGCTATATGCACCATTGGGTTTAGTTTTCTGCCCTCTATCTATTAACGAGACCTTTGTATCTTGTTCTCACTAGGTTTTTCCAAGCCGTTTCTCTAAATCCACTGTGGTTTGCGTGCGAGCACGTGAATCTGCCCTCATATGTATTGACGTGTTCACAAGCCATTCGCTCCATCCACACTGTACATTCGACCATTTTTTACCGCCATCCATTGTCCCACAAGAGGGCCCCATTAGTGTTACGCATTTTATGCCCATCAACCATGTTCACAACATAACCTCTTTCCATATATAGAACAATCCCCCTTGGCTTGATTGACCATTATGGAGTTTCTATTAAGCTCTTTCCAGACTCTTAAAGGAATCAAAAGATCATCAAGCATGCTTGCTTCCCTTCACTCTTGTTAAAGTATTTCAAAGGGCGTCTATGTAGCCTTGTTTACCTCTTTTTTTAGACTATGTAGACTATCATAAGAAAAATACCACCTTGGCGCACTCAGGTCATGAATGTTTCCCTTTGCATCGGTTTATGCTTTCTCGGGCATTGGGACTGAACTTTACGAAAAATCTCATCATGGGTTTCCTTTAAGCTCTCTTCCATCCTTCTCATCACGAAAAGATTGCTGAGCAAGATTTGTTTCATTCATGCTCGTAAAAGTATTTGAATGACTGTCCAGTTAGTGCAAGTTTAACCTTTTCCAGCCTGATTGAACTACAAATGGTAAAGAAGTATTCCTTCCCCAAAGCTAGGGAGAGCTCTCCTACACACACTTTTATCCTTTTTTGGACTCAAGAGACTACATACGAAAAAGAGACCACACTGGAGTCTTCATCATGTTTTCAGACTCTCTAAAAATCAAAACACCATCGAGCACTTACTTTCTCGGCCTTGCTAAAAATCCACGAGATCGTGTCATAACAGTGTCTTTTGGTACCACCCCATATTACAGTTTGGAAGCTTCCCCCCATTGGGTTTCCTTTTTTCAGAGTATTCTGCGATGAGTCTTCCTTGGATCCACTAAGTATTCATGTTCTAGTTACCTCCCTCAACATTTCCCATTTGCAGTTATCTTCCCGGTGTTACAGCTATGATACCTATCCCATGAGTCAGTTTCATTTGCTTCCAGGTTATCCCTGCTGTCATACTCTAAACAAAGAAAGTTTGAGTCTCCCTTACTCCCTTGCCACTATTCCCCCGTTCAATGTGCCAATACCCATATTTTCCCACACCTTTGATTACCCCCCTCTGCTTCTCGTCAAGGAAACATTATTGCCTTGATTAGTTGCAGGTCTCCCTCTATCGACATCAACACATATATTCCAAACTATAGACCCAGAGGTCCCTGTATCCTGGTTTCATTCACCTTATTGATGAGTTCCTTGGATCACGTGAGAGGAGTCATTAGTGCCTCTCGGGGTGGTTGCGTCTCATGTGCTAGACTCCAACTACATCATCGCACTGTTGAGATTCGTACAGGGTATTGGTATGTTTATTATTGAAGACCTCGGTTGTCACCTAACTCTAGCACATTGGTGAGTCTACTATGGGACCTAGACAGGTTCATGTCCCTTGTGATTTCTGGGTTGCGTTGGAAACAGTGCTTCTATGTAGCTCCAATGTTGATGCAGCATATTGTACCACAGAGATTTTGAATCTCCATCATGGAATCCCTCCAGCTATGTACACTTCCAGATTCAACAGAGAATCAATTATGAAGATTTCGCATTCCAAGATAATTTCATTATTCCTATGCATCAATTCTTCAGATCAACATTTTATTCAAACTCTCATTGAGGCCACCATTATGTATCATCAGTTGTATATCTATGGATCGACCACCATATTTTTGAGCCTTGATCCCATTATTTATTCTTTTGACATTGTTACGAACATGGGTATTCCCGCCTTGTCCATATACATGTCACACATTATATGTGTCTCACCCATTGTTGGGAACCATTAATATAAAAATCAAAATCCACCGTGGTTTGAACGAGGAAGCACTGCTTCTCCACAGGTTTCTCCAGTCTCTCCATTATCCCCATGATCCTATGATGTTTGTCGGCCATACGATGAGCTCCTACCCTCACACATCATAGGGAAATCTGTTAACGCAAAAAATTTCTCACTTAGCTCTGCATGGTCTAAATCACATACATACATCATTTTCCTACCATATTTCCCTTACGTTTGACCTTCACATGTTATATTTTTAACATTTAAGCTATATGATCTTAGGATCTTATCTGAGAGAATAACAAGCACATCAATCAAACACAAGAGACAATGAACACAAATATTTTCCTTGGGGAAACCATAAAGGAGAAAACCTCGTAACTTCCTTAGAGATAGAATCAACACCAAAAGTAAAACCCAAAGACAGTAAGATGATCTCCCGACAGTAGTAGTTTCTCTCTCTCTCTTGTCCCAAATTCTTTTCTCTCTCTCAGTTTTGCGCTACAAATGAGTGTGAGTGAATGAATATGAATGTATATTAAATAGAGAGGCTCCATCTCTATTTATACTAATTCCCAACTTGACAATAACTCACTAGGACCGACTTCTCTAGGAGAGTCTAATAGCCCTAGGCCGCCACAACTGCGGGGACTTTAACCCTTGATAAATAAGGAGGGTTATAATCTATGGATTTACATGACTTGTTTACATTATTGAATCTCCCGATCGGAACATAAGGCCATGGCATGACTCAATTACGTTACAGATACTTCCCGAAATAAACATCGGGGTACAATACATAAGATATACAAGTGAATACATTTCGAAGTTACAAATACATAAACACTCTCTCTTAACTAGGAAGGTATTCTCTCGACACAATTTATCAACACAAGTATTCTTCTCTATATCATTTGGATCATCATATCTTCAACTTCAAGTCATCTTCATCTTCAATTCATCTTCATCGTCAAGTCATCAAGTCTGGATCATCACTGGATCATCATCGAGTCTGGATCATCACTTGATCGAGCATCACTAGATCAACATCAAGTCTAGATCATCACTAGATCATCATCAAGTATGGATCATCACCTGATTTGGATCGTCACTGCTAGATCATCACTTGATCTGTATCGTCACTGCTGGATCATCACTGGTGCTATCTCAATTCTACTTGTCACAGGAAGTTCTACAGAGCCAACCCTTTTTCATGATGGTTGTAGCCCAAGCCTTCATGTAGGTCTTCATTTTCTTCAGCACTTATATCTAACCATGGAGTGAACCTTGTCAGAAAGGCCCGCCCAACGGAGGAACACATCCAAAACCCATGTCAGAAAGGCCCAGCACACACATCTGACCTCATCATGTCAGAAAGGTTCTGCACTTACATCCGACCTCATCATGTCAGAAGGGATCTGCACTCATATCCGACCTCATCATGTCAGAAAGGTTCTACACTTACATCTGACCTCATCATGTCAAAAGGGCTCTGCAATTACATCCAACCTCATCATGTCAGAAAGGCTCTTAGCTCTAGGCTGAGTGTTAGTCCTAGGCTGAACCAAATTCCTGGTAACTGACCAGGTGCCTCCATTCTCCCAGAGAATGGCCTCTCAGCACTAAGCTGAGTTTCAGTCCCACTCTTAATTAATTTCCTGGTAACTAACCAGGTTCCTCCATTCTCCTAGAGAATACCCTCTCAACACTAAGCTAAGTTTCAGTCCCAGACTGAATCAATTTCCTAGTAATTGACCAAGTGCCTCCATTCTCCCAGAGAATGTCCTTCAACACTTATATCTAATCATGTGGGAACACATCCCTTAATCACATCAGAATGGATCTGCACTGATCATGTGGTAACACAACCCAAAATCACATCAGAATATCTCTGCACTAATCATGCGGTAACACAACCCACAATCACATCAGAGCATCTCTACACTTACATATGACGATGTGAAGCTCAGGCTTCCACCATGTCAGAAGGGACAATGGACACAACAATTCCCTTTGGAGGGAAACTTGATCTGGAGAACACCAAGCTTCTCCCTGAAGTACTCAAACTTTACTCTCGCTAATGGTTTAGTTAGTACATCAGCTATCTACTTGTCCGTCGCAACATACTGGAGTTTCACTACTACTCTCTGCACCATATCCCTGATATAGTGATACTTGATCTCAATATGCTTTGAGTTGTCATGGAACACTGGGTTATCCGACATCTTCACACAAATCTGGTTGTCGCAATATATACAAGTAGCATCCATCTGAATATCAAATAAATCATACAGTAGCTTTCTCAGCCACATTGCCTCGCAACTAGCCAAACAAGCTACAACATACTCTGCTTCAGCTGTACTTAGTTCCACACAGTATTGCTTCCTGCTAAACCAGGAGATCACACTTGATCCCATACTGAAGCAACACCTTGAAGTTCTCTTTCTATTAATGGCAATGCCTGCCCAGTCTGAATCCACATAAACTTCTCGGTTAATCTTATGATTCGCCTCATACTTGAGCCCATAATCAACTATACCCTTCAGGTACCTCAGAATATGCTTTGAAACAATCAAGTGAACATGTCTCATATCCGTCAAGAACCGACTCAATGTGTTCAAAGCAAAGCAAATATCTGGTCTCGTATTCGTCAGGTACATTAAGGACCCAATCATCAAACGATACATTGTAGCATCAACCGCTTCTAATGAAGCATCACTCAATAGATCCAGGTTCGATGCCATAGGTTTGGTCATGGACTTGTAGTCCATCATTCCGAACCTCTTCAGGATCTCTACTGCATACTTCCCTTGTCCCAGGGAAATTCCATCTGCATTCTTCCACACCTCCATGCCTAGAAAATAGTGCATCATACCCAAGTCCTTCATTTCGAACTCGGCAGCAAGATTCCTCTTTGTATTAGCAATCAACCCATCCTCGCCTATCACAAATAGATCATCTACATACAGTAGGAGTATAACTGGGTTCCCTTATTCAACCTTGTAGTAAAGTTTGGAATCCGCTTTACTCTTAGTAAATCCCAAACTGGATAGGAAGCTGTCAATTATGCTGTACCATGTCTTGGGTGCCTGTTTCAAATCGTACAAGGCTTTCTTTAACTTACACACATGAGTCTCTCTTTCATGTGTCTCAAAACCGAGTGGCTGCTCCACATATACTTCCTCTTCTACTACACCATTCAAGAAAGTTGTCTTGACATCCATCTAGTGTACTTTCCACTTCATTACTGCAGCTAAAGCAAGTATTGATCTGATGGAAGTATATCTGGCTATAGGAGCAAAATTTTCTTCATAATCTATTCCTTCTTTCTGGGAGAAACCACGAGCCACAAATATTGCTTTATATTTCTCTATGCTACCATCTGCAGCAATCTTGATCTTATAGATGCATTTGGAAGTCACAACATACTTCCCCTCTGGTCTTGGGACAACATCCCAAACATCATTATTCATAATCGATTGATACTCTTCGATCATAGCATCCTTCCATTCTTTCTTTTCTGTCACTTCTTCATATTTGGAAGGTTCTTTGTCAATGAAGTCACATAATAATGCTACATAACCGAAGTAGGACATGGTTCTTTTCCTTTCTCTGTGTGTCTCTTCTGGATCCCCATATCTTTCTGCACCTTGGATAGCTTCCCATACCCAAGCAGGTTTCCTCTTGTGAGGATTATTTTCTTGAGGTGGATCTATAGGTTCTTCTACTTCTCGATCTTCTTCTGGAATTTATTCGTTCATGGTTGTGTCATGAATTCTGGGTATTTCTATTTCTTCAGGTTCTTCAGCAGGTCTCTTTCTGGATTTTTTGTAAGCCGAGTCTTCATCAAATGTTACATCCCTGCTGATGTCGATCTTCTTGAATCCTGAGAAGTATATTCTGTAAGCCTTTGAGCTTTCAAAGTATTCCATAAATATACCCTTCCTTCCTGAAGGATCTAATTTTGTCCTCTTTTCTTTTGGAATGTGTATGTACACTGGACAGCTAAATATCTTGAGATGATGGACTTCTGGTTTCTTGCCGGAAAACACTTCTTTAGGTGTCTTGTTCTTGAGTACTCTATGTGGAGTATGGTTTTGTACATACACAACTATTCTAGCAACTTCTACCCATAGATACATGGGAATATCTTGATCATGAAGCATTGCCCTTGCGGCTTCCATGATCGTTCTATTCTTTCTTTCTGCAACCCATTCTGTTGTGGATTATATGGAGTGGTCAACTCCCTCTTAATCCCCGAATCTTTACACAATTACTTGAATTCATTTGATGTGAATTCTCCACCATTGTCTGATCGAAAAATCTTGACCTTATTTTCTATGTAGTTTTCGATCAAGGCTTTGAATTCCTTGAACTTGTTGAATACTTCATCTTTGTTCTTCATGAAGTATATCCATGTCTTTCTAGAAAAATCATCAATGAAAGAAACATAGTATACATACTTGCTTAATGAACTGGATGACATTAGACCGCATACATCGGAGTGAATGATTTCCAATATTCCTTTAGCCTTGCTTTCGCTACTTGGAAATGTCTTCTTTGTGTTCTTTCCTTCCACACATCCCTTGCATACTCCTTCATGTTTTGCTTGTATTTCTAGAAGACCTTCAACAAATTTTCTTGCAAGTGGTAGTGCCCTATAGTGCACATGTGCAAGCCTTCTATGCCAAAGTTCATTTGGTTCTAATGAGTCATGAACCAAAGCTTGTTCTAGTTGGCCCTTTAATATGTATAGACCTCCCTCTTTTTCTCCAATTACTACTGCATCGTTAATAGCCTTTCCTTTTGGCCACATGATGACTTGACCATCTATAAATGCAAATCTTATACCTTTTGCATCTAATGCAGAGATGGAGAGAAGGTTCTTCTTTAGTCCTGGTACAAATAGGACATCCTTCATTTTCATAGACTTTCCAAAGTCTAATTTGTAGGAGGATTCTACACTACCTTTTATTGGATATTGGTAGTCATCCCTAAGTTTCACCTTGTGGGGTGATTCATGTTTTGATAGTTTCACAAATTATTCTTTGAATCCCATCATATGTTTGGAAGCCCCAATGTCTATAATCCAATCATTGCTTCCATATGTGATGTTTCCCATGATAGTAGAAATCAAAACATATTCTTCATCACTTGAAGAATCATCACTTTCTTGTTTGATTCTCTTCTTGGAACGCTCATGATGTCTTTTCTTGTTTCCCTTCCTCTTGTGAGATCTATCTTTGTTTCTAGGACAATCTCTTGCAAGGTGTCCTCTTTCATCACATGTAAAGAAAATGTACTTAGACAAATCTTTGTTAGAATTTCTAATGTTTCTCTTCTGGTGAGAGTGCTTACCTCTGTGATGGTCCATTCTACTTTTCTTGGATTTTAATGTGAGAGCTTGATCTTCACTTCCCATCTTTTCTTCTCGTGCTAATATTCGAGCTTCTTCTTGTGAGAATTCCTCCCACACTCTACTAAAATTTACTAGCTTCTTTCTGGCATAGATCCCTTGAATGAAAGAGTCCCATTTCCCAGGGATACCATTCAAGGTGGTCATCACAATTTCTGCATTCTCTACTTCTTCATCTACCGCTTCTAGTTGTTCCTTGATCTGAGAGACCCTTGTAAAGTAAGACTGGATGGTCTCCACATTCTGGATCTTTACATTCTTCAATTGGTTTCTCAGAGTCATGTTTCAGTTTATTTTCTTCCCTTCAAATAACTTGGTCAGGGCATCAAACATCTATTTAGGTGTCTTTAGAGAGGACACCTGTGGTATGAGGTGATCCTTGATTGAATCGGCAATAATCCTCTTAGCCATAACCAATTTATTCTTGTGTAAGGCCTTAGCCTCATCTCCTTATTGAACTAGAACCTCTTCATTGATGTAAGAGTCCAACTCATTTTCTTCCAGGACCAAGGAGACCCTATACTTCTAAGAGCAAAAGTTATCAGCTCCCTCAAGCTTTTCAACAAGCTTGGTATGATGAGACATATTAACAGAGAACCTCAAATGGAAATGAAAAAGATTTAGATCTTACCAGGTTAAGATGTCGGAACTGGATATGGAGCTGAATTTCTGTAGAGCTGGTTCAGGAGCACATTAGGGTTTGACTTTCCCGGAGTTATACCCGACCAAAAACTTTGATCTTAATCTCTAAACTTCAATTTTGGGGAGGAGATCAATCCAGGCCTGGGCTTACTAAAAAATTGCACTTCTATGGAAAGCCCTAACTTTCGGCAAAAGTGTCGGGTCAAAAACTAAAAATGCTCAGAATCAGATTCTGCTTTGACAGAAAGATGTGCCCTGGAGTGGAGAGTTATCCCAACCTCCTTTTGCTGAAAATATGTGGAGAGAGATCCAAAAAGTAGGAATCCCTAGTTTCTGTAGCTGCATAGTGTCTTCTTCTCAGGTTAACTCCGATACCATGTTAGATTTTTAACATTTAAGCTATATGATCTTAGGATCTTATCTAAGAGAATAACAAGCACAACAATCAAACACAAGAGACAATGAACACAAAGATTTTCCTCGGGGAAACCATAAAGGAGAAAACCTCGCAACTTCCTCAAAGATAGAATCAACACCAAAAGTAAAACCCAAAGACAGTAAGATGATCTCCCAATAGCAGTAGTCTCTCTCTCTTGTCCCGACTTCTTCTCTCTCTCTCAGTTATGCGCTACAACTGAGTGTGAGTGAATGAATATGAACGTATGTTAAATAGAAAGGCTCCCTCTCTATTTATACTAATTCTTGACTTGACAATAACTCACTAGGGCTGACTTCTATTGATACTAATTCCTGACTTGATAATAAATCACTAGGGCTGACTTCTCTAGGAGAGTCTAATAACCCTAGGGCCCCACAACTGCGGGGAATTTAACCCTTGATCAATAAGGAGGGTTATACTTTATGAATTTACATGACTTGGTTACATTATTAAATCTCTCGATCGGAACATCAGGGAATTACATGACTCAATTACATTACATATACTTCCCGGAATAAACATCAAGGTACAATACATAATATATACAAGTGAATACATTCCGAAGTTACAAATACATCAACATCACAACTATGGTTTACCTTCTTTCTCTCTCAAAAAAGGCCAAAAACCTCCAAAAAGTGCCCAAAAACCCACAAAAGGGATAAACCCCCCCCTCCAAAAGGGCTAAAACCCCCCAAAAGGGATAAAAAACCCAAAAAAGGCTTAAAACCATAAACGAGGCTTAAAACCCTAACTAGCGTTCCAAAACCCTAAAAGAGAGAAAAGGTCAAAAAACCTAAAAACATATTATAAAAATAGTGTGAAGGTCTCTATTAAGAAAATTATGATCCCTTTTTTCCATTATTCTATTCCGTGAGTACGGTGAGAAACCATTATTCTCAAAGCATTCACACAATTTTTTCCAATCATTCCATAGCCCCACCATCTCCCATCCGGTATGTTGAGACATTATCTGTACCAACCATCCTATGGAGAGGCGGTCCATTGCCGATTTTGGTCACGGTGGCCCATTTTTAAGAGAAAGAAGGTATATTTGTCATGTATTTGTTTTTATTTAGTTTAGTTGTATTTGCTTATTGATTTCGTTTTACTAATATCGTTTATTGTTGTATATTTCTTCCATGAACTCTACCCTCCTATCCCATTGAAAGAAGGGAGGTGCTTTTGCACGTAGCAGGGTCAAAAACCCTGCTACAATGACGATGCATCTATCTCGGGTCAGAGACATATTGATGATGCCTTTGTTGGAGGATGTGGAGCATATATGTCATAGCAGTTATTGCACTAGTAAAGATATATTATTGGGTGTGTGCAAGAAGTTGAGGGACCCTTTAGATGCAATGGTGGAGTGAAGTCATTCACTCTTGATCCAAAAAAAAGAAATCAACCCAAGCAACATCGAACCTGCCAAGCCTAGTCCCAAGGCTGGCAATGGTCATGCCAACTAGGCTAGTAAACAAAATCGCGCCTCCGTTTTAGTCAAGCTAATCGCGTGCACGATTCCCTTTGCTAAAACGGAGGTGCGATTGTTAAAACCTGTTTTTTATTTTAAACCAGCCGAGGCCCTCCTTTTCTCATTTTCGGTGCGGCTATTGGACGAACGAAGACGAAACCTTGACTGTGCATACGCGATTTTGGGTGTGCTTGAGCCCTCCATCTCCACCTTTGGATTAACCTTCCCTTTGTGAGGTAATTTCTTCAATTTTTTTCATGTTTTTTTCATTTTCTACATCAATTTATTTGCCTTGTCTACAATAATTTTGTAGTATGATTAGGAGGTAAAAAAATCGCACTAAAACAATGCTACATCAGTCCTCTCTATGTTGAATCATTTGTAGCTACTTCATTTCTAAAAGAATCTTTAAAAAACTTAAAATAGCTATCATATTTTGTTATTCAAAGTAATTTAATATGCTCTATGGAAAAACTTCTAATTTATTGTAAAATTCCATCTCTAAAAATCTGAAGGAACATAGTCATTTTCACAATAGAAAATGTACTATTAATCACCAGAAGCATTAAGTCAATTTGTATATACAGCACCCACGTCAATATTGTTAATGCCCACTGACAGTATATAGTCATGGGTCTTCATGTGGAGAAGAAGTTCTAGATTTTGCTGCTGTAGATTAAATGGTTCATGGGAAGAGTGTAACCAGTAGTTTCCAGGCTGCCATAAATTGAAATATCAATGTGGTAAAATCTTCACTCTTATATTGTGCTTACATACTTCCATTGGGCGCATTGGGAAGAATAAAGCTACTACAGGATTTGTTATACTAGAGTCTACTTCTTCATCCATTGATTGTCAGTCCCAGCACATTCTAAGGCTGCTATAGTACTTTCATAACTCTGTATTGTGAGTCAAATAACTCTCATTTCCATATTTGAATATTTAAGTAAAAGATGAAGTTTTCCCAATAGTCATCTACAGAACATTTCAGATCTCAGCAATTATAATATTTTCTCACTGCTATCACATTGTATGGCCACATTACTTGGGTATCTCAACGTTCATTTCCAGATCTGTCAACGGGCTGCTACAGGCATGTAAAAAGCACCTTCTTACTATGTTTTTGGGTGTCTGTTTATTAGCCATTTAAATCATTGTTAAAGTTATTTCCTTGCTATAATTTATGAGCATGTTATGTGAAGAATTGCCATTAAAATCTATGTTCAAGCAGTGATACATTATTCAAACAAAAATTCAAATCAAAACAACAGTGAGGCATTATCCATGTTGAGTTAAAAAACTCCTACAACCTTTCCATGTAAATCTTGGGGTTGAAAATTCCCACCAATCCTATCATAGCTCCTACATATTTGTTTGAATAAGGATAAATCGCTAGAACTAGACTTCAAATATGGGAACAAATTGTATTAGTTTGGTTTAGTTTTATATACTGGTCATACCATAGCCGTACCCAAAATCGAGGTACGCCATACCATTTTCACCAAACGTACCCAATTTTTTTTATGAAGTACTCGGTACGGAAACACTGTTCATGGTATGTGAGGGTACGTACCATTGTCATACCCAAGTACCCGGTACATGTACCCGACCCCTGGGTATGGGTACCCATGCAACACAGTTTAACAAAATTCCCATGCCCAATGGAAACCAAAACCCCAATTAACTCAAAAAACAAATGAATATATTGGGATTTTTTCTTTGTCATGTTTTTTTTTTTGGACATTTTGTACACTCTAATGTTGAGTCTTTAAGTTGTGTATTTTATATAGTTGGTTGTGATATGATCCAAACCATCCCATTGTATCTATTATAACAATTATTGATGTAGGAATTGACAAGTGGCCTCATCTAAAGGAATTACCCTGCCTTTCTCATAGAAATATAGTCACCCTCATTAACAATAGCTACCATAACCATTGAATATCACCCTCATCAAAATGATACTAATCTTCATTATTAATAAATGGATTAGAAATTGATTACCAACTTCATTCAACAATAGCCCCTCTCATTAACAATAAATAGCTTATGAATAGACTAACACTCTAAATAGCTTATGCCACCTATTCTTTACTGTAAAATTCAAGATCAATCTTTAAATTTACATGATATATTTAGTTTATATGTCAATAGTTATACAGTTTTCAGTTCTTAGATATGTCATTATATCATGTGTTTATATTTCTAATGATATTTTATTTGTATTTATGATTGCAGTGGCTACTATGGATCGTAACAATGCAGAGATATTGAGGTTCATTGGCCATTTGAGAGAGATTGGTTCAGCTTGGAGGGGTGGAGATGAGCTCCGCCGCTCCCTCTCGGATTCATTGTTATCTATTGTTGATATGATCGCAAGATCGAATGATGCGTTGTATAGAATCACATCTTACAGGGAGAGAAAAAGGAAACAATATGCTGATGGCTTGAGTTACAATGAGGTAAAAAAGCTGAAAATAAAAAAACAAGCCGTCTATTCATTGTTTAGACTGCCTGGGACAGATGACATCCTGGAGATCAGTAGGCCACATATTTATATTGAGTGGTGCACTTTTCCACCCATCAGAGACAACTAGATGGATAGGTGGTACATGGTTTTTGACATCCCCCCTCACAACAATAGGGAAGTACCGATGTACTAGGCTCCGAAAATTGTATGCAGAGTTTGTGATGGGGAAACATGTCAACTATTTTGACATGTTGGGATTCCAGCGAGTTTGTAGGGGAATGCCCCAACATCGACCCCATGCTAGGAATAGAGATGCCAATCCACAGATACCTGCACCCCGTGCCCAGCTACAGAGGGCAGACATCCCTCCTGTACATGACATGGTTGCCTAGACACAGGATGTATTTTTTACTCTAGCTGAGATGGTCTCTCGACACACGGCCACTATTGACTAGAGAGTGCCCTCTTCCTCTGGTGGTGTACAACCACCAGCTTCTGGTGGTGGAGGGACATCTATTGGTGGGGATAGACCGACATCCGATGTGCCTCAGAGCGAGCTTCACATCTACACATCGTGTGGGCGACCCTGTTATGGTCCTGGACCAAGACATGGTACCAGTATGATGACAGGTGGTCAGGTAAGGACTTTGTTTTAAAACTCTGTTATTGAACTCAATTTTTAATTGTTCCATACTATATCTAACATATTAAAAGATTCGTAATATATATGCAATATTTACTCTTGCAGGAGTTTGATGCATCTCACGGGGGTGGTACTGCACCCAGTGTGGTTGTACCCGAGACCCAGAGAACCACAGTTGAGGTAATATTTAAACACTTTTCATTTTGTTATTACATGTATAATTTTGTTAATGCATGTGTTAGTCTTGATTAATTTATTAAAATGTCTAATATTTACAATTTTTGAAGTTGCAGGAAGCCCACTTGGAACATGATGCTGAAGACATTAATATGAACGACATAGTCCAAGGTGGAATTTACGACTACTTAAAGAATGTAAGTACATGGGTTATGATTGAATCTTGTTCGAATTATTTAAATTTCTTACTATACACTCCTTTATAGAGATCACTAATTTAAATATAATTTTTAAACTTGCAGATGCTAGACGCATCTGAAGAGGAGCACCAAATTGATGGAAGCGGTCACTCCCGTGGTGGAGATATGTCCCAGGAAGGGGTAAGTATATTACAACATGTTATTTTTTCAGTACATATTATTCCATCCATTCAAATCCATGTCTAACTATGGTAACACTTTATGAATGCAGACGTCATCACATATCCCTGCACCACCTCTTTGGTATGGATCTCCCCATAGTCCAAACATAGATAAGGGGGTTGTTTACACCAGACGAGGTCCCTCTTCCTTGAATAGAGCGGCTGTGCATGAGGATCAACCTACTCATCCCACGGTAATGTACACACTTCCAATGGCAGTTGTTGGTTAGCTATGTATTCACTTCACAAGTGGTTTTTTTTAATGTTATTTTCGCATGTTTATAGCATCAGGATGTAGAGTCATCCATGCCAGACCTTAGTGGGATTGTTGATGCCACTGTTAATGCCGCATCTACAATAGGGATAAGTCACAGTGAGGTACATCTACTTGAATATTTGTAATTGTACATTTCATTTGTATTGTTTCTGGACATGCACAATGTCTAACTATTTAATCATTTGGTGAATGTAGCCATGCCCTGGTCCATTAGTGCATGCAACTGAGGTTGATGTTCAACCTACGGCTCCTCTTACTACTGAAGAGCACCAGCCTCATCCCCTAGAAATGGTTTTTCCAGTGAAATGTTCATTTTTTACATAATTGATTAATACTTTCTCATTCATGTACATGTTGATAATTCTTAAGATAATTGACATATTTTTTTTTATTCGCAGAGAAGCATGGAAATGAGGCTCGCTGCAAGGTCGAGTACAGTAGAGGCACCTACACCCTCGACACCACAGACACCTATACCCCTGACGGATGCAGTGAGTCTTTGTTTTATTTACAGTTGAGTCATATTTAAAATTTTCAAACTTTGTTATTGATGGACAGTACTAGCTCAGTTACCTAATCAAGAAATATTGTCATTGATTTGCAGTCGCCAGAGATGCACAGTGGTCATAGACGGAGCCAAAGAGCATCAGGGTCCAGGAAAAACAAGAGAAAGTTAGAATTTTGATGTGTTAGTCCAGGACAAATATGTATTTTTATGTACAGTCCGGAGTTAGAGTATAGGGGTGTG
>LPNX010522683.1:31131-104733 GCA_001517045.1 Pseudotsuga menziesii | reverse complement strand
TATATATATACATACACACACACACACAATAGCATCCTAGTTTATTAGTCCAACAGGGTAGAGGAGGATCTCTCAAGTGGACACCTATTACAATTCCTTAGATATGTATTCAAATTAAATAAGTGGGAACAATAGATTACCAGTACATTACAAATATAAAATTCAAACACCAAAAAAACGTCAATACGATTATATTATAAAATTATATTAAAATGTTTAAAGTTTCATGTTACACAGTGATTTTATCCCTAAAAGAGAAGAGAAAGTTCCTTAAATCAGATGTTGATTCTATTTTACGAAGATACTTCCATAATCTTGCTACGAGATCATTGGCATCACCATGGTATTTATAAGGGTTCACAACTATGCAATTCTTAGAAGGATTCCCTTATTGCTCCTCACCCTTCAAAACAAGCATCACCATGTTCATCTCAGAGAAATATTTTCAAACACAGTACTCCAAAATATTTCCAATTTTTTGACATATTTACCGTGATTATCTCTATTACATTTATTAACGAACCAAAGAAACTTCAATTCATTTAGAAATTCTTGTTTTATTTTCCCAAGAAATCTATGAAGTAAGGACAATCCATCACTTTCTCTTTTGGTTGACTAGATTCCAATATGGAATCTTCCCATTCCAAGAATTAGAATGCATTTTCCTCCAGTTGATATATTTTTGTTTTGTGTTTAAAAGTAGGAATATTATCTTGCTATAAACTTACATGCACTTCTTTTGTCGTGGTGGGGCCTAATTTGGTGGATTTTAGAGTAAAGAAAAAATACTCCAATTCTAATATCAAGAATCCCTCTTTTTTATTTGAATCATGCACCTAGAAAGTATCTGTCACATGTTACATAATACTATGTTCTATAGTTCATCGAGACCATACAAATAAATAAAAACGGAGTTCCATATTTAACATGTTATAAATTCTTTATAGTTTCTGATGCCCATAGAAATAATCATTAGCTTTCTCACCTGTGGATGGTCAAGGAACAAAAGTGTATCCAAATTCTATTTTGTACTTTCTTATTACTTCATTTTCATGTCTCTTTGTTGTCTTGCCAATCCCTACAGAACAATAACAAAAAGATAACAACAATAAAGGTAAATATCAGAAGCCTAATCCAAGCAAGATACACAATATTAGTGAACTCTAAAGTATTACTTCTCTAATCATATACAACTATCTTCTTTTACTTTCCAAATTCCTTAGCTTGATCTTGAAAACTTGAAATTTGGATATGTTCCACATCTCCACAAATTTCTTGACGTTGATTTGAATTCTTAACTGAGTCTTGTTCCATTGCATATGTGTCAACAATAGTTACACCTAGTTAAATGTATTAAAAACAATTTAAGAATTAAAAGGAAATAGGAAAAAGTTAAATGCGAGTTGATTTTCCAAAAAACATCAACACAATTTAAATTAAATTTTGTTGACAAAGGAATCCATAATACCTGTTCATGAAATTCTACCGATTAATTGTCTCCATGATTTAGACAGTCATTCTCTTATCAGAGTGGCTTAGTGAAGAAATAAATATACATCTAGCATATAATGAAAGAACAATTGTTCCCTCAGGTGAAGCAAACATGTCCACAATGTGATCCTAGAATGTTGAAATCCGTTCCTTCACAAAAACATAATTTTGAGGATATGATTTCGATCCCATCAAAGGTAAAACTTCAATAATCGAATCATTATCATCCTGCCATCCCATACCCATGTATGAAATGGATACCTTGTCTCCTACGCATCCAATTCTCCAACAATGTATATCAGAGAACCCCACGCAACAACCTTATGAGTAATTTCTATAAACATTGTGGAATGGGTACTCTTTGTGAGTCCTTTTTGATTTATTGGAGAATTGAGAAAATGCTCTACTAATTAAATATGATAGGCTGAAATCAACTAAGAAATATTAGGGTGCATGTTTCAACATTTGAATCAAAATAAAGAAACAAAACAAGAAAATCACTTTCCATCCACCTATGAAGATAATTACTTGTATCGACAACAACAAGTTCACAATAGAGTGTAGGATGAAGATATTTCATGTCTTTTAATGTTTGCGATAAAGAAAATGGAAAACTATTAGTGGATAAATCTACTCAAGCGGACTGGAGCCATATCTCCATAGTCCAAGTGGATCTAGAACAAATCAAGTACATAATACTAAACAACTTTCCTAGATCAGTCAAGATACAGGATGAAGAGATGAGTACCTTTCCTCATATATATAAGTATTCTCCTCTTTGTTTCTCCAATATCTAAGCCTTTGGATATACAACTATACGAACTTATCAAAGACACAGAACAAATAAAGATATAAGTTGATCTAAGCTAAGAATTAAGGAAGAAAGCTCTAAATATGATTAACACAATAACATTTATGAAAAGAGTTTTGTATTACTGTAATCAAGGAGATACATAGAATTACATAAATAAGGAATGTCACAACCTAGCCTTAACGCTGCAACCTTCCATACAACAATCCAAGCCAAGCCTCCAAAAAGTGATGGTAATCCTCCCAAAGGACGAGATCTTTCCTTCCAAAGGATGATAGCGATAACCTACAAATTCCACTAGCATAAGAGTACCATAGTCCTTCCTCCCTTCACAATGGAGGAAGTTGCATGTCATGCAAGTTATCCTCCATACTGGTTGGTTCTTCACCGCTTTCTATCCTCGACAGGTGGTCAGGTTTGACATTCAGTTGACCAAGTTTAACAATGAATTCAAAGTCAAATTCTTGAAACAGGAGAAGCCATTGACAGATATTCCCCCTGAACACTGGGTTGTTGACCAATTATTTCAATGTCGAATGATCAGTGTACATTTTAAAATGTCCACCCAATAAGTAGTGTCAAAACTTTTGCAGCACATAGACCACAATGAGTCCTTCTCTCTCTCTGTCATCGTGTATATTTTCTTTGCCGTCGACAGTTTTTTGCTAGAAAAAGAAATAGTGTGGCCAAGCACATCCTCACCTGGTTACGTCAAGACAATGCCGAGTGCGACAGATGACACATCAACATGGACATGGAACTCCTTCTTCCAGTCTGGAAATACAAGTATTGTCACAGTGGCCATCTTGTTATTTATTTTGTCCAAGCTTTCCTGGAAAGTCTCCATCCACTGAAACTTTTCATCTTTCTTCAATAGTTTCTCCATAGGTGTAGTTATCTCTGCATATCCTCTGATGAGCTTCCTGTAGTAGCTTGTGTGTCCTAGCACTAATATGAGTTGTGTGACTAATGCAGGTGGTGGTAAGTCAAGTATAATTGCAACTTTCACTAGGTCAACCAAAATATTGTCGCGACATACAACATGACCCAACAACACACCAAATGGTGCGAAAAAAATACATTTCTTGGAATTAAGTGCAATCTGATACGAGCGACAGTGGCCCAGCATCATGCGCAAAATCTCAATATGGTCTCTTACTAGAACAAACACATTCCACTCATCAAAGTAGACCTCAAGAAATTTATGTATGAAATATTTAAAAGCAGAAACTACTATTCTAGAAAAAATAGCAGGTGCATTCTTGAGTTCAAAGGGAATTATTGTATACTAGTAGCATCCCCATTTTGTGACGAAGGTCATTTTGTGGCAATCCTCCTTCACGATTCTGACTTTATGATAGTGAGAGAATCTGTCGGTGAATGAATACATCTCTTTCCCTCCGACGCTTTCAAGTACTTCATCTGTAAATGATGTTGGGAATGGATCGTGCAGGCATGCGTCATTCAACTTCCTTAGGTCGACACATATCCTGAATTCACTTGTTGTCTTCTTATCCTGTATCATTATAGGGCTGATCCACTTTGATTCCTCAATAGGTTCAATGATTCCTGTGTTGAGCATGCAATCCAGATCAATTTTTACCTTCTCTTTATACCTTGGATTCAACCTATAAGGTCGCTGCTTGACTGGTTTAGCATATGGATTCAGGGGTATTTTCATCTCCCCTAGGTCGTCGACTATTCCCTTCATCTCCGAGAAGTTAGTAGGGAATAGGTCCTGATACTCATGCAAAAATTTAGTGATCTTCTATACTGTCTCATCATCCCAATAATCTCCTAAATTGGTAAACTTTGGGTTCTCCAGCAAGCTAATGTTCACTTTCTTGATTTTCATTGGCTTGAGGAACTAGTCGCTGGAAATACCACTTCCATCGACTTTGTGTGTACCCTATGACTCTGGTATGTTTATATTAGTTGGACCATCATCTGGTTCTCTAGCCAAGTTGTAATAAGCCATCCATTGTTGGATAGTCATGCTGCACTGGTGGGAACTTGCCACCTTGACAGGGATTTCTGCAAATATTTTCTCCCTAATTGTCTGAAGCGCAACATCAACTGTAGGTTTCTCATCAACAAATTCAAATGTGTGCATGAACTACTTAGCTAGCCCTTCCCAATCCTCAGTTCCTTGTCGCAATTCCATGGATGTATATAAGCTTCTGGGTGTCATTTCCAATGTATGAATGAAATGATGGGCCTATTCCTGTTGTGGGTATTCTGCAAATGCTATGCGACACTGATTAATGTGCTTGATAGGGTTTGAAAGCCCTGTTTATTTTTTACTCACGAAAGTGACTTATTCATCGAATCTAAATTCCAGCAATCTTCTGCACTGTGGCTATTTTGATATGGATTGCTTATGTGTACCCCACCATCTAGCAGGCGTAGATTTTAATACACAGTCCAATGCAGACAAGTGCCATGGTTTTGTACCAGTCCTTCAAACTCTCCAAGGAAGGTCGCAAGGTTAGGTAACCCCTCATATGTGGGTAATTCCTCAACTGATTCTCCACACGTCGCACCGATCGAGTAACTCTGGTGCATATCCTCATAGAGACTTCATGCAATCTATTTTTCTAGTTCTCTAAGGCCTCTCCTGAGTCGGATGTGTAGGAACCAGCACTCTTCTCGCTCAGGTTTCCATCCGCTATCAGTTTGATGTAATCTTCTTGTAAGGCTGTGACATTGTAAATCTGGTCAAGATAATCACCCTGTCCCTCGTTGTATATAGGCTTGACGTATCTTTGTCCCTCTAATGGATCAATGGGCGACACCACCCTCATCTCATCATCATCAAATGATAGATCCTTTTCTTGAAATTGATAATGGTATGATTATCTATGGCCCAATCTATCCCCAGAAGCATGGCTCAAGGTTTGTGTCATCGACAATATTGATGACTTCAATGTCTGCAAATGTGTGCAACCCCTCTATGTCTACAGTTACTTGACTCAACCTACCAATTGGTAGGAACTTTAACTGATTTGCAAGTCGTAAATGGACAGGGGAGCAATCCAATTTTGGCTGGCCCATGCTACCCTAGGTCTATCATGTCAAAATATTGACGTCCGACCCTAGATCTAGAATGATGTAATCCATATCATAATCCCCTATCTACGCAGTCATTCTTAATTCGTGCCCAATTTTGAATTTCTTCCTGACATGGTTAACCTTTCTTCCAGGTTGCGAATCTTATGGGGTTTCTTCTATCAGTTCTTGTAGTTCTGTGATAGCATCCTTATCTTGAATTAGTGCTAAGCGACTTGATGGAAAAAACATGAGCTTACTAACCTTTTTTGGGATCTGTCCCTGGAATAGCTATTGGAAGCGTTCAGGAATCTTGCTGACTTCAGTTGATTTTGACGGTTGTTCTTGATCCACAAACTTTGGTCGCACATAAAAAAAGACTTTCTTATGCTTTTGAACATTGAATGGGACTTTATTCTGTGTCGTGGGTTGCACCTATGGCTGTGGTTGTGTTTATTCTTGTGGTATATCCTCATCAGCTTTTGTGGCATCACCTGCTCATTTTATGACAGCAATGCTTGGATCTCTCGGCTCAGCAGCAATCATTTGAACATTTAAGTTAGGATTTGGATTCAGATTTAGATTCTGCACAAGGTTAGGACCTGCAATGGTCCAAGCTTTCCACTTCACAATCAATTGAGGACATTGCTCCACATTATGGTCATGCGCTTTGCAATATGAGCATTTCTTTGCAGGATCTTGGAAATATCTAGCATAATGGCTCTCTTGTCCATAGTTATAGCATGTAACCTGACCTCTTCCTCTACTAAATCCTTCTCCTCCTCTATCTCTTAATTTTCCACCACCCATTCCCTGAGGGTGTGGTTGTTGTGGTGGGTACTGATTATGTTGGTATTGTGGCTAATATTGGTTATGTGGTGCATATTGATTTTGGGGCGCATTCTGATTATGATACTAGTTTTGCGGGAAAGGCATAGGATGGTAGTGCACTTGAACCTGTTCATCCTGAACCTGCCCATCATTCTTCATCAAGTAGGTGTCTATTTTCTTCTCCTTTAAGAGAAGATATTCCCTACAATCTTTCTCATCATGCTCTACTGATTTACAAAATTTACAGAAAAGGTTTGTTGGCGTACTTACAATATTTTGCAAGTATAGCCACTCTTCGTCGTGATTCCCTCTAGTCTGGAATATGCGACACCAGGGTATTCCATGTGCAATCAATGGGTTTGGTGCACTAAATGAGATGTAGTTCATGTAGGAAAGGTTATTATCCTTGGTGTGTCCATCCATTCTGCATTTCATACACCATAAATATTTTTGGGCTTCCTTTACCTTCTTGATATCCTAAAGCTCTATCATCAGATTAGCCAGTTGTGATTGAATCTGCACCATTCATGCGGCACCATATCCGATTAATGAGGCTTCCAACTTCATTGCTAATTCTAGCGCTTCTGTCTTTGATTCAATCTTTTCTTGCATTAAAGGGGCCCAGATGTGTGGTAATAGTGTGGAAATAAAGCACTCTTTATGCTACACATCTGACATTTGGAAACTTACTTTGGTCATCAAAGTTTTAAATCATTGGCCAAAGTCCCATACAGAATCTGCCAACGATTGCTTTATCTCCTTGATCTCAGTGATACACTGCGACTCAAATTTAGGTTTTCTGAACTCACAAATCATTGCGAGTCGAATCTCCTCAATGGTTTTCCATGGGGTTCCTGGAGGTACTATGCAGAACTTCATGAACCAATCCAGCACACGGCCCCTCAGAGTCGTGATCATTTTCTCTTTCTTTATGTCCACACTGTGAACTAGGAGAACCATCCAAACGGCTTCGCAAAGGAACCAATGTTGTTCTAGATCTTCTGCTCCATTCCCATTAAATGTGGGTAATCTAATATCTACCCCAACCATTGAGTTGGTGTCGAGGTTGTCTAATAAATAATTTAATGGAGGTGTACCCTCTTGCGCGCTAGTTGCAGTACTAGCACTATCAGTATTAAAAACTATTTCAGGAGATGAGGCTCTAGACCTTACCTCTGGAGATACTCTTGGTGTGATGTATTTGTGTCCTTATCTTCGAGTCTGTGCATATTCCTCTAACTCTTATGCTTCAGATATCAGTTGATATTCTTCCTCTTCATCATAGGACCCTTCGTCTAGCTGCGACTCAAATTCGTAGTAACTTTCTCTGAACAGACTAGGATTTGTCTTTCTCCTTTTTCCAGACCTGAATCTCCTTCCACTCCTTAGGAATCCAGTTTCTAGTTTAGGTTATGTACTTCCTGGGAACATCTCAGCTCACCATTTCCCATTTTCTCTGTAGGTCGTGCATGACAAATCATCTCCTCAGGATATGTGACTTAATTGCTCAACTGCAATATACCCTTCTCACATATGAGCATATTTATCCATGTATTAATAGATAACAAATAACTTCTTCGGGGCCCTTGGAAAATTTTTCTTTCAACCTCACTATATGAGGTTTTAGTTTCTACTACAAACTCAGTAATATACCCTTGCAAAATACCGTCGACCCAAAAATCAATAGCTCTAGATATGGGGTTACTTACAGTGGTTATCTCGTGAACCAACTGATCACTCCACTTGATCGCTTCTCTTCTCTGAAAATTTGTCTACCGAGTCGCTAATATTGAAAACCACTCATGTAGCACAATGGGAACTCTGCAAAGAAGATCTCCTGAATATTAGAGTATATGTATCGGTCTAACTAGTCTTCTACTCTTAACTGTCATCTTACGCTCTCTTCTTGCCTCTTAGACTCCAACCAATCCTCTATTTCCTTCTTTTTCATATGCCACAATATCTCCCTCGACTCAAATGATTAAGGGTCCCGACAACTAAACCATTTACTGACCTCTTTTCCTTACTTATGCGACCCAGGTTCAACAACAACACAAAACCAAAAAAATAGCCAAAGACATAGGCCTGACAGAGCAAGCTCATTAGACAACACCTGGGAGGAAGGAACAGTCTCACTTGAGATATCTTAATGTGTAACTTCCAGAACCATGTTTCCCCAGTTGGCGAGGGAGTACCATCCCTTGGCGTGTGGCCAAGGCGCTCGACAGAGATGGAGGGATGAAGTCTTTCACTAATCGACATTAGCGCAACAGTGTGACATAGCCAACGTGTGACACTACTTTATCCTTGTGAACTTAACAACTGGTGCAACTATGTGACGTAGCTGATTCCTTGAATGTAAATGACAATGGTGCAACAGTATTATAACTTAACAGTATTTTAACAGGAGTAATACATAGTGCTCAACAATGTTTTAGTCATTCATTCATTTACTGTAGTCATCAATATTGCGACATTCATTCACACAATAACTATAATTAATGGAATATAATCAAACATTCAACATTGACAGTTAAACATTCAACCATTCACATTCACCATTCAACATTCATCAACTCAGGAGATAATGTGGAAACCCATCTACGAAAAACCACAAAGGTTCTCTTCATCTGGCATGAGAAATATAGGTAACACCTTGTTGTCTATGACTTACAGACTGTTCTTAAGATATGTCTTTTAGCTCAACTCTTCTTGCTCTCATGCTCTCTGGTTTATTCTCCTAATTACTCTTACTGATCCGCACACATCTTGGCTCGACTCTTCTACTCTACTGCCAGCATCGAAATCATTTTTTCCCTCTTTTCCTTACTTATGTGACCTAGGTTCAACAACAACACAAAACCAACAAAACACCCAAATACATCGGCTCGACAGAGAAATCTCATTCGGCAACACCCAGGAGGTAGGTGTAGTCTCACCCGAGATATCTTAATGTGTAACTGCCAGAACCATGTTTCCATAGTTGGTGAGGGAGTACTGTCCCTTGTCGTGCGGCCAAGGAACTCAACATAGATGGAGGGATGGAGTCTTTCACTACTCAATAGTAGCACAACAGTGCAGCACATCCAACGCACGACACTACTTTATCCTTACGAACTTAACAACTGGTGCAACTATGTGATGCAGCTGATTCCTTGAACGTAAATGATAACAATGCAATAGTATTTTAATAGGAGTAATGCATAAAGCTCGACAATGATTTAGCCATTCATTCATATAATACATTCATCAATATTGCGACATCCATTCACACAATAACTGTAATTAATGGAAGATAATCAAACATTCAACATTGATAGTTAAACATTCAACCATTCACATTCACCATTCAACATTCATCAACTCAGGAGATAACGTGGAAACCCATATGGGAAAAACCACCAAGGTGCTCTTCATCTGGCATGAGAAATATAGGTAGCACCTTGCAGTCTACGAGTTACAGACTGTTCTTAAGATATGTCTTTTAGCTCAACTCTTCTTGCTCTCATGCTCTCTGGTTTATTCTCCTACCTACTCCTACTGATCTGCGCACATCCTGGATCGAATCTTCTACTCTACTATCTTCGCACTCAACTACAGATCTGTGGCTCAACAACCTACTACTATCAGACTCCTCTCTGATATGAGCTTAGTAGAAACTAATACTAAATTACTGAACTTGAAGCTAAACCTTCAAGCTAACCCTTACACAGAGTGGGTTTCTCCTATTTATAGTGTTTACAAGACCGCGCAGGGTCGAATGAGTACAACTCAGTTATTACAAAATCAAGTAGCTACAAAATATCTTCTATTACATTGATGATAAGCCATACTAGCCACAAAAGTACTGCATTACATTAACCACAGTCATAACTAGCCACAGAAATGTCTTTCAGCCTGTTTGCACAGGTCATAACTAGCCGCAAAACTGTCCTTTAGTCTTCCGTCGGCTCGTCCTTCAGTAGTCTTCTTTGACTTGCACCTGTTCAGCCTTAACTCTTCTACCTTCCTCTTCCACTGACTCGGATCTGCCTTCCCTCGTCACAATGATCCTCATCGCAACTTCCTCTACTATGCACTTGCGCTTCTTCCTTTACCCGCTTTTCCCCCATCGCGTGCCTGCTTTTCCTCTTGCGCTTGCGCTTCGTCTTCTTCCTTATGTACTTTTCCTGGCCCAGCATAATTGCAATATGTGCATGTGTTAATCATATTGTGGAGCAAAATTTAGACAAGTATCCACATTTAACTCGATTTATATGTCAATATGGGACAATGAATCCTTTACGATTATTTCCATATAATATGCCCCAGGTAGTACTGCTTAGGATAGGTAATGAATAAATCTAGCGGATTGCTATTCCTCCGTTATCCTAATCCTGTTTTTTTAAATTAATGAAAAAATATTTTCCTGATGTCTAAATCACAAATAAAAAACTATGTAGATCATCAATATTGCGATCTGAGCACTCCAAATTTTGATTTCAGTAAGAATTCCTAGGTTGTCGGATTCTGACGTGTTGGGAAATATTATTTGAATGGAATGATTGTTATTGTGTGGATTTATTTTGTTGCATCTCTTTATCTCTTTAGCTTGGCATAAAGTTGATGTTCCCTTAAGACTTCTAGTTCCAATCTCAAGTGATCCTCATGCTCCTCTTCTGACTTTGAATAAATAAGGATGTCATCCAGAAATACAATGAAGAATATCCCATTGATAAATCACCTGAACATATCTAGCATATTTTTTAACCCAAATGACACCACCACATACTAATAATGACCATATCTAGTCTTGAAGGTTGTCTTTATTATATCTAGTTCCACTATATTTTTATTTTTATTTTGGGCACCCAAATAAAATTGCCAACATTGTTGATATTTTTCAATCATTCATGTACGTTTTGGCACTAAAATGTTTTTATGTCACTAATTAATAGTTTTCCCATTAATAATTTTCCATGTTCTAGATTTTTAAAGGTGTGTGGATGGAATCCCTAAATGGTCATGATTGGATATTATTGTGTCCCAGATTAAATATCTGTCGTCGACACATCGTACCTAGGGATTAACTACGATTATATTCCATGTGCACATATGGACATGATTAAAAGTTGAAATATGTGTGATTTAATCATGGATGTTGATGGAGAAGTATGTTTATCATATTCTTGTGCACTTTCCCTAGTCACTAACGGTGATGATCACATGATGAAATTGTGCTGTCAAATATAGACTGTTGGTGAAATGACCCTTTTATTTAATCTCGTGCATCTTTTCTTGCATGAATAGTAAGATCTTTCCCTATCTAACTTGCTCAATCAATTTGGGTCATTGACGACATGACCCTCAAACTAATACTCGGGTACTTTTCTTTTGTGTGAATGGATTAGATTAAAAGTTGTAAGGTGCAAAATCAGATTTGATTCATCTACAACATACCCCTTACCATAAACTATGATCATCTTCATTCTACAGAAATGATCATGCTCATCTGATCGAATTTTCTCAATGCTATCTAGACCGTTGATGCTGCGCTCACCTATGATAACCTTTTATCAACTTTAATTGATTATGACATGGATATTCCATGTCACCCTATTACACGTGTCTGGTCCACGCCATACCTGTCCATTGGCCAATGTGGCTCCCACATCAAATGTTTCAAATTTTATATAAACACTTAAATTTCTAAATTTCATCATATATGGTTTAAGCGGGTTCCATCTAGAACCCTTCATGCAACATATGTCAACTTATAGATCACTTGGAAAAACAAAATTACACTTAGAGAATATATAATTACAATGACCTTTTCCCCTTGACAGAAATTTTCATGTAAACTCACAAACACTGTAATATTGGCATGGGTTCAGTGCTCTAGTATGGAAATAATATCCTCGTGGATGGGCTTAAATGATGTAGTGTCATCATGTATTTATGAGAAACAAGATTCTTGTAGAAATAATTAAAATGATAATAAGTTTCTGATGGTATCATTGATCTCCCAATAGTTTGAGTGTCATGAGGGGTATACCTCTAGATCACCCATAATGTAATTATACCTTTTGACTCTGATTAAATACATCTCCATTTTTTTTTCTTTTGCAGGCTTTGAAATATTGATATTCTTCTTCCATGTCTTTGATTATGATCACACTAAAGAAAACTTAGTTCATGGTCTTTTTCCATTTGAATAAGGGCCTTCAATTGTTTTCTTTAATCTGAGCTAGTTTCCAACAAGTAGGTGTAATTGTCTGTCCTATACTATAGGCTACTGTAAACATATCTTTGGAGATAGATATTTTAATAGAGTTATTTTTCCAATAAAGGATATTGTTGAGATATGATTTTTCTAATCTTCATAGGATATAAATTTTTTCACTCATCGAATATAATTTACCATGAATCCTATGAGGTCTTGTTTCATTGAATCATTTTCTAGCATTTTCTATTTAATTCTCATCTCCCTCCTGTATCATTACACTTACTATGGAGGCGATTAAGGATGAGGAGAAAACAAATTCTCGTTTATGTATGTCTTTTAATATAGTTAAATATTCTATGGAGGCGATCAAGTATGTGGAGGAAACAAATTCTCCTTTACATTCCAAGATAGCAAGGTGATTGGAGCACTTTGTTGTAATGAGAAATCAACTTCAAGGTCTCTTGAATAATCTAATCATAAATCCTCCTTCTCCAGCTGTATTGAAGTTTCTCTTGGATCAATTGAACTTTCTACCATAAGGCAGTGTCCAGTTATGGACTTCAAATATCTAGTGATCGAATAACCAAAATTTCTTTTTTTCTTGTTACTAAATAAGATTTGAACTGCTCATATCTTGCTATAGTATTGTATATGATAATTTGATCTTGTTGAATAATAATAGTACTTCATTTTTTAGTTTCTTATTCCCATGTATCCAGGAAATATTTTGACAATAATATTTTATACCCATCTATCTCACATAGTATGCTTTAAATATAAAATGAACTTTTGATTACAATTTTGTAAAGTATTTTCTTGAACTGCATATTCTCCTTTTAGTACATGATGCCATGTTCACAGGATCTTATGTCTGTAAAATTTCCTAATAAAGTTTTTTATTGAAAAAGATTGAGGTTGAAAATAAAATATGGGATATTTTGTAATTCCCTACTTAGAGATAAGAAAAGTAATTTAATGAAATCATTCTTTGACGATTTGATATGAAATTATAATCGTTAGTGTCTCTCGGTAAACTAGCATGACCTAATTCATGTATGAGGATCTAATATCAATGATAGATATAGTCCCAAAACTGCAACCTAAGAGGACGCATTGGAAATATATAGACAATATGCATATTTGTTATAGAACTTCGGGACGAAGTTTCTTGAAGTAGGGGTGTATGTAACACCTTGTTTTTACCTTGACTTTTGAGATTATTATGAATAATCCTTGAGGGCGTTCTATGAAAAATGACCCAGCTACTTACGATTTTGAAATCTAAAATATTTGTATGAATGCATTTTTTATGGCATCTCGTTTAGGATGACCTAGACTTGTGTGAAGCAAGGAATTATTGATGAGAGATGACCTAAGAAGGATTATCTGGCATATTGATGAGTAAACTATGACTTTGAGAATAATGTCGACATTTGGTCGAATTATGTATGCTGTTATATTATGTTTTTGATTATGAATGAAGAATCATGGGAATTTACCAACAATGAATAAAGTTGTATAATGTTTTGACAAAAGTTATGTAGCATGTACTCTGATAGTCTCTCGAGTGTGACATGAAAGGCATGTACATGAAACATAAGAAAGCATCGAGATGCAAAAGACTCTAGTTGAGACAAAAGTTATGTAGCATGTACTCTGATAGTCTCTCGAGTGTGACATGAAAGGCATGTACATGAAACATAAGAAAGCATCGAGATGCAAAAGACTCTAGTTGAGTCGATGACTATGGCAGGGGATATCAATCTTGTATATAGCATGATTGATGTATGATATGTTTGATGCACTCGCATGCATGGAATCTGGATGTGTAGGGAAACCTCAACAGTTGAGGTTGATTGATGGTTTTGTTATAGTTGAAATCTTATTTATGAGATTTGATGCACGGGTTGTTTTATGTGCAGGTGATGGGATTGTGATTGCTAATCGATCCACATCAGGTGACGAGGTTGAAAATATTATACCTGTAAGGCTAGCGAATTGGATGGTGCGATGAAATTTGAATAGAGTGAGGAAAAATCCAGTTCATTAGAGGTGTGTGCCGTGAGGGTAGGTCGCGAGTCGCTCACTCACGAACATTATTACTAGGGGGTGCACAATAAGGATTCAACCTTATTCCTCAAGAACCACCTAGCTCTTCCGAGGGTAAGGTGAACTGAGGTAACATTGGCTCAGTCGTCATAACCAACTCCTTACCTGTGGGAATTATCAGAAAGGCGTGTTGAAAGCATAACACCTTGATAATTTTGGCCGCGACGAGAATGTGGTGGTAAACAACATATATTTTAATTAAGGGAAATAATAAATTAATCTTAAAGAACTTGAAAATAATAATAATAATAATAATAAATTAAATTAAAAATGATAAATAAGCAAATAATAAATAAATAAATAAAGATAAATAAAATCAAGCTAAATTAAGAAATGAGTTAATAGAGTGATTTAAGGAACATGAATTAAAGTGAGACCCCAACTAATCCGAAAGGACTCAAAGAACTAAAGAAAACTAACAAGTGGGTTGGTAAATAAAAATAAAATAAATAATTAATTAAAGTAACTAAAAAATTAATTGAAAGTTATGCATGGGATGCGAGAGAATTAACGAAATGGTTAATAAAAGCTAATGAAATGGAAGAAAGGGGGATCTTCGTCTTCTTCTTCTTAGGTCATGTCATAATGGGAGCTTGAATCCTTTGGGTGGCTTCGAGGCGACTATGGAAGAGTGTGGTTCACTACGATGCGAGTGAGGTTGGGAGCCTCCCAACAACACCCTAGCGTCGTACTTCCATTGCTAGCAAGGTTTGTCAGCCCCATTGAGCTCAGGGGTCGCAGAGGAAGGAGAGTACTTGTCGAGGTTTGGCAGGGAATAAACCGATAGATCCGGCACAAACAATCCATCGACGACAACAACAACAACAAAGCGAGGACAAAACAACCTTTGGCCTTGTCCTCAAATG
The DNA here is from genome assembly GCA_001517045.1 of Pseudotsuga menziesii. Taxonomy (NCBI): domain Eukaryota; kingdom Viridiplantae; phylum Streptophyta; class Pinopsida; order Pinales; family Pinaceae; genus Pseudotsuga; species Pseudotsuga menziesii. The sequence continues at coordinate 89,372 of LPNX010522683.1, read as the reverse complement.
GTAACGACTAGCAATTTACAACATTTTGAATTTGTTAATGTTGTACATGTTAAGAAAGCAAATCTTCTTAAACTTCTTGATCAGATCTAGATTATGCATGTTAGTTTATTTGGTCGGATCCCATAGTTACATATGGTATGGTATGAGAGGTAGGTTCAAACAGTAAAACCTAAGGGTTAGTTAATAATTTTTGGGTAAATTTTATAAGACTTAAATGATTATCACACTAGATTTTCTGTTATGGCATATTCCCATAGTTACATATGGTATGGTATGAGAGGTAGGTTCAAACAGTAAGACCTAAGGGTTAGTTAATAATTTTTGGGTAAATTTTATAAGACTTAAATGATTATCACACTAGATTTTCTGTTATGGCATATTAACAGTAGGCACAAATCGAATAGGAAGAATATTTGCAATCCATATGCGCTTCGGTGTCGAACATATCATTCTATTTAGTAGAATGAATAAACTTCCTCCATTAGCTGTAAGTAAGAAGTTTATATGAAAGAGGTTCGGATCGGATATGGATACGAGAGGTTACAGCACCGACGAAGATTCCGGCCAGTCGGCGAACAGATCCACGGCGGGCAACCTCATCGGTCTGTGTGTCGTAGCATTACATGTGAATGACATTTGAGATCCAGTACCCTGGCTGTAAGCGCAAACTGCGCCCCGGATTCAAGCCGAAATGAATACTCCTTTATGAACTCCAGAATGTTCTCAACAACATATCGATCTTGATTTCACTCAACAGGGTAAATCCCTTGAAAACAAAACAAAACAAAAACCAATAGGACTGCATCCGCATTGCAGAATCAAAGGCAGATTGCAAGGAATCCATCCTGCCCGGACACCTAAAGCGACGCCAACATCCCGAGCCCTCCAACAGATTTGGAGGCAACCACCTTCTTAACGACCTTCATCATATCAATTTGTTCAAAGGAAGAGTCTGAGCACCATGAGGTCAAATAGCCACGTTTCCAATCTCATTCACCAAAATATGGAGCTTCCCACCCATCGACTTTGTACAGGGCAGAAGAATGGCCCGCGGACCAGGCTGCAACAGCAGTAGCGGTGCCACCACCGACACCATTACCAAAGAAGGGATTATTAAAAAACGAAACCTGAGGAACATGAAGAGAACCCTGCCCGGGAAAGACATAGCTACACAGGGGATTTTGATGGGAGACTCCACAACGCCTTAAAAAAAAAAAAGCACTGATGAGGCTGTAGTAAAGATGCACTGTTGAAACTTTCAATCCTGACTTGTGCTAAATTTTATGCATTCTGCCGGCTTTTCTCCATCCTTGACAACTGAAGGACAAATTTAGTAAACTGTAAAGATACCAATGTTTCCATACTTAGAAGTTCTGATCAGGTTGTTACTCTCACCTACTTAGAAGCTCGATCAGGTTGTTACTCTCACCATGAAACAGCTTCAGAAACCGATTAGAGTATCGTTGAGCTAATTTAGTGAACCACTTTCCATCTTAGTTAAAACCTCACGGGCTGCCTCAATATCCCCTGCTATGCAATTCCCATTAATCAGAGAACTCCAAGTGATAACAGTAGGAACATAACCAGACTTTATCATTGAACCCACTATCTGCAAGGCCTCAGTGGTCTTCCCATCCTTGAAAATCCCATCAATGAGCATTGCATATGTCCCAAGATTGGGCACATATCCTCTTCCCACCATGGATTTTAACAGCCTCTTAGCTTCGTACAGACTCCCTACTTTACAAAGCCCCATTGATAGCAATGGTGAATGTGAAAAAGAAAAATTGGAGATGGAATCAACCAGAAAAAGCCATGCTCACGCGATTCGACTTGAACAGGATATCAAATGTGACATTCTGGGCAAGAGTGTTGGGCATACAGCCATAACTGGGTATTTGATTGAAGGTGCCAATGGCTTCTTCAACCATAACTGCGTGCCTGCTAGATTCTGAGAAGCACAGTAACAGTCTGTATATTGATGGCGTAACCGATCTCTCGTAATTGTCCAAGTACCCCGTGTGCACCACCACATCTGCTTATGAGCTTTTTGAGCCTTTCAGCAATGTGGCTATAGGAATTAGTCGTGTGCTTGTAGCCGGGTCTGTTTCAGAATCAGATCAATAGGTTCAACGCCATTATAAATTTATTCCACACAATAATCTCATGTAACCATCTGCGCTAGTCGCAATTCGCACCCATGAATTGAGTTTCACTCTCATTGTTTCATTGTATTCAGACTCCCTTATTGAAATCACATTCGGAGGTGTTGAACGAGTAAGCTATTTGCGTGAACCAAAACCATGGAAATTGTGAAAAAACGGTGGCCATCGTGCAAACTTAAACTTTAACACGCGGTGAAGGTCTCGAACAAAGCAAACAAAAAAATAAACCAATGACTGGGCCGGAACAACGAGCTCGACCTGAAAATGATAACTGTAAGGAGCCACAAATACTTCCATTCTCAACAAATCTCAACCTGTCACTTTGTAAATCAATATTCCCCACTTACCGTAAACCATCTATATACTGCAAGAGCTCCGCCACTCTTAAATCATGCCTTTTGATTCCTCAGGTTAACTCGTAGAGATTAGAGATTTTTGATCATTCGGAAGGGTTCCGGATTGACAATTTCGTCAGCCCACCATATCCCTAACTTTTTTGGTGCGGTTGGCCACCTGACGCTCTGCGAAGTGAATGTTTTGTAGAAAAGTGTGATATATATATATAGAGGGTGTGAAATTAATATCCATAATAAAAATATAAATGGTAATTATCCATGTGCGGATTTGTTTAAAAGAGGTAGCGAAAGATTATGAAATTGTTCGTTTATATATAAAGGAATGACGAATATATGTAATTGGTTACCATTCATAAAAGAAGAAGAATAGTTAAGTTAAAGCTAAGAGCGTAAGATTCGATTATTTATATGTATATTCGAATTGTTAGAGTAAAAATTGGACTATAGCTTGAGATATAGTTTAATCGTTGTGAATATATTGGGTTTCAGAGACGCTGCAAAAAGGGAGATTACATATAATATATATTTGAGTAAAATTATTTATGCATATTATACATACTTACAAAAAGAAAAAAATGCGTCAAAAGGGACCTCTGAAATGAAGGTTGTTACATAAGTTGGAATTTTAGTTGGTTGGATAATTATAAAATTTCCAATTGAAAAATGAAGGTTTTTAACTAACGGACCTATAATGGACGGTCATATAATGGACCTATGTATGTATTTGTCCGGGCAAGCCAAGGGTGATGTGAAGTATATATATGTTTTATCAAATTATATTCGTACATAATTATGTTTTTGTAGAATATATATATGTTTTATCAAATTAGATTTGTACATAATGATGTTTATGTATTAAATTTTAAGAATGGATTATGTTTATAAATGATAAATGGAGTTATGTAAGGTTTCATAGTTTAAGGTATTTTGTTGGAATATATGTTATGTTTTGTATAATGAACAAGGAGGGTTGCATAGCAACAAGTCCCTGTCTATGTGTTTTGATCGACAGCTCATAGTTATGTGTGGAATGCATCGAGTGAAGATGGAGAATCATAGCAGAAAGCTCGAAGTTAGTGCACTTAGACTTAGATACTAGAGGTCCAATGCAAACAATATCGCTAAACAAAGCAAGTTACTTTATCACTTTAATATATGACTTTTATAGGAAGACTTCTGAAGGTAGTGTTGAAGCGACTCTCCCTCGCCCTTTCATAACATGAAGGATCAGAGGACTCATAAGTAGAAAAAGAAGCACATGAAGAAAATTCTCTTCCATAAGAATTTCGAATGGCCTAGTTTGTTTGTCCTATTGCCTCTCAACCCCGACACCCAGGACTAGGGGAGAATAAGGTCAAAACCTTCGGCAGGCCATACGAGGAGAGGGCGAACAGACAAACCAAAAGTGTAGACCCCTAGTTTGGCAGAGAGGAGGGGTTATCCTTCATTTGCTGAAGTCAAAGGGTGCGCCCATTAGGACAATTTTCTATAGAGCCAACAAGAAAATGTCATAAACATAACCAAAGCTATACTATATTATGAAGAGCGGAAGAAGATCTTAAAGGAAGAGTTGGCTCGGATGCAAAGCCAATAAAAGATCACAGGGCCTCAACAAAAAGTCGTCAATGAATTCAAGAAATATGCAATAGCAACAGAGTGAAAAACGTGTATTTTCACTTAATATTCATATTTTGACACCATAGTTATGGAGAATTGACACATAAAGATAAACCAAAAATCCTAATATCAAGGTAAATGCGGTTTGTAACACTTGAATTACATTGATTTATCAAAGAATTAAAGATAAGGATTACTTTGCTTTATTAAAGAATTAATGGTAACAAAAGGAAACAAAAAGTAGGCCACCTTAATCAATAACAAAATACAATTGCAGTGTGTCGAAAGGACTTTAAAAAAAGAGCTCACCCTATGGATAAATATCTATTTGTATCACAATTTTTTTTTGGGGTCTTATGCTAATCATCACATGCAATTGTTTATCAATGTTATTTCTTGGGATGAGTTTATTAGTGCATTAAAGAGGTTTTTTTCTTGTTATCTGAATTTTTTTGTGTATCAAAGCGCTAACATTGGAAAATAAGACAAAAGACATTTAATGCCTTGGCTAAGAAACAATCTCAAAACCCATTACAAAGAATTATACATGATAATGGAGATTGTTACAGTTTGAAGACTATTATGAAATGAGCAAGAAATACACATTAGAAGAATCAAAACATTTGTGAGTAGGGAAGTCAAGCGTCATGGATGAGAGACACTGGCTACTGCCATCATTGGATGACCGACTAGCAATTACCTTTAATTTAGAACGATATGGCGAGTATTCATATACAATGGGGGCTATGACACTGGATCTTATAGCATGAGTGAGATGAAAACATATTTGTAAACCAGTACCATATTATATATAAAAGTAATAATAAAAATAAAATCGCCTTTCTATTTGATTAAAGAAAATTGTTTGTTTAAGTGAAACTTAAAAGTTACATTACACTTGGAAATGAAAGATAGATGAAAAAGATTGAAATATTATCGAGTCTATCTCCCGTTACACCATTTTCATGTTGCATGCAAATGCCATTTGTCCAATTTCTTCAGAAAACGAGATGTGGCGACTCACACTTGCCTAAATCTCAGCATTGTGGAGTGGCTTATGCTTCTCTGTCATGGAGCTTCATTGGATTTCACAGGTCAGATCATCTGAGTTATTATTATTATTATTCAATTTCGTTATATCATAGTTTAGCCCTTACATCCTGCAAAGACGTACTATATGAACTTTCTGATAATATTATGATTATTGCAAGTGCCTGAATTTGTTGTGCAGAAGTCTTCGACCTTATATAACAAAGGAAGAGTGTGGATCAACAGAGGTAGGCAGGATATTGTAGAAGAGTATTCAAAGCAATATGAGAAGGACCTCAACGCTTTCTTTAACTGTAGGACGTGGGAGATGGCACCCAGAGGGGTACTGTTCTTGTGTATGATGGGGAGATCGGATACTTGGCCTCCTGCAGAACAAGTATCAGTGGGAGGCGAATTCTATGGACAGGAATTTGAAGATACATGGGATGATCTTGTCACACAAGAATACTAGATGATAAGCTTTACATTCTTATGAATCATTTTGTACTTTATAGAACAAAGTGTATATTGTATGTATATATAATGCAATATGTACATATGTGTAGGGGATTATCAGTTCGTATTTGAGACTCTTTAAATCTGCCATGTTATTTTCCCAGTGCAGAAGAACTGACATAGGCAGTGGAGAACTGTGGTGCTTTCTAGATGGAGAGCATACAAGTCTGCATGGGGGTGCCGAGCATGAGTGAGGAGCATTTTGAGGAGTATATTAGGGACCCAAAGATGTTTGGGTTAATGAAATCCAATTTGGTAAAGAGCTTTGTGGGCACTTTGATTGAAGCTCACATTGGCAAGGAATGTATAGACAAATTCTTTGAAGCATTTGCAGAGAAGGCCACAACGCTTCTTCACTGCAACCTGCCTTCGAGACTGGTCACCTACATGGTCTCTTCTCTTACAAGAAAGTAGTGATCTGATTATACGTTTGTAGTTGATTACCTTCCAATAATTTCTGTTGGAGGGATTTGCATTTTCTAGCTGATAATCATTTCTATGGGAGGAATTGCATGGACCCAAATATTTGGCTTGCGCTTAGCAGCTTTTTGAACACAACTTTGAGCGGATAAGAATGGAGCTGGACGAGTCAATTAGCCATAATGAAAGTGAGGCTTGACATCTAAAAGATCCCAGTTTGCAATATACATTCTTGGAAGGGGTCTCTCACGATATCGCTTTCTCTCTTTTCTTTGTTTTATAAGTGTAACACCCCAGTTTTGATCTCGTTGCATTAGATGTATATGATGTGTATATTGTAAAGGATCATGGTGCGGAGCTAAAGGCCAAGGCCCCACCATTGATTGGTTATGCTATGTTTCGGATTTAAATTGTCACCAATGGTATATCGGGGCATGCGACATATATTAAGTGTGTCATCATGTAAATATGCATCTTTAATTAAAATGAACCTGACCAGCTACGATCGCGACAACTAAAATTGAGAAGGGGCATGATTTTCCCAAGGATAAGGGTGGGGGAAATGTCAAACCTTGAGCCATGAGGGAAAAACCCATGTGTCACCACCTTGTATTACCCAACCACCTCAATTAAGAATTGCTGGTGGTGGTTGAGGTAGTTATTGTTTTTGGGAGTGGGGTGGCAGGACTGTCATTCCTTACCCACCTGCACACTCCACAAGCATGGAAAAAAAAACACTCACGCAGGCATACTACTCTCACCACGATAGTGTTGAAGCTCTCACGCACTTTCGATCTGCATTCTCCATTGCCTGTCGTTTTGTTCATCCTCACGCACCGGCAGTTGTTCTACTGGATCCCACGTAGCCAGGAGGGGAGCCGCTTATCGGTGGTCATTCACATTTTTCCACAGAGTGGAATCGAGTATGTTTCCCCTCTGTATTTTGGGGATCTAGTGCAATTTTATTTCATGCACAGGCTGAGAATATGTAGTTTCTTCCCCAGTGCGTCCTGTATAAGTATTTTCCTCTTGCTTAGTTGTCCAGAACGGACTGCTGTCTCCCTTACGTGGTGACTGTTGTGGTCTTCTTTATATTTGGGGGGGTCTGGTGCAAGTTTTCCTCACGCACAGACTGTTTGGAGTCATTTTCCCCATGTTGTGAGCTGTGCTCACTGATTACGTTTTGGAACTGTTATTTTCCCCACGTTCACTGATATGTTTGTGACTGTATAATTTGCTTGGGATTCATTTTTACCTATCAAGCTGTAACAGTTGTAATTGCTATTCGATTGCATGCATGCAAGGGTTGGTCTTCGGACTGTGTGGGGAGTAGGGATGGGGGCTTGGTTTGCTTGATAAACCTGGTGGCTGGAAACCACATAGACGGAGCTAGAGGGATGGCTTTCTTCTCCACAACCCCTGAATAGCACTGGAAGGGAATGTAGGGCCTGAGGGACTGTGTAGCAGAGAAGGGACTGATTCCTTGTGTTGGGTGTGTGTGGGTGTCTTAGAAGTCAGGCTAGTTCTGGTGTAGGTTTTCTTGGCTCTGTAACGAGCCCACCAGCTTAGCATTTAGCCCTTCCCAAATCCTGGATGGCCTGATAAACCCAACCGTGTTGGCTTGGCTATGTTTTTGTGTTTTGTGGCTATGTGTCAACCTGCTAGTTCCCTTATTCCTTGGAGAATCATGCCCATCTCGAGGGTGGTAGCGCTGCTGAGAGATTAAGGAGCACGCTGGCCTATGGTTGGGTGGAACGTTGCAGCGACGTAGATGGTTGCGGATCGAGTTATTCATAAGATAAGTGCTCTTGTCCATTTCTACTTCCGCAACTATATTTACTGTTAATGATTATGATGGACATGTTGAATGAATGCTTGTATAAATGTATGTTGATTCCGCTGTGCCTGATAAACAATTACATCTGTGCATGATAAATGTTCATGTGTGCATGTTCTAGTTCAATACATTTGCTTCCGCATTCTGTTTCAGCAATTTTTATGCATGTACATGTTCATGGGGCTCTTCTCCCAGATGGTTAACGCCATGGGGTTGCGTCCTCTTCGCCATTCGGAGGGATGGGGACGTGACAATAAGACCACATTGAAGTCCCCAACCACAAGAAAATTCCTAGTTAGTTTTGTATCATTCAAAGCTTGTAAAGATTGCTAGCAGTATACCTTTAATTTGTAATGAAACGACATATAGAAAGAAAAAGTGTGGAATTCAATACCTAAAGGTTGCTGGTTTCCCATCGTTTCGTTTGTCATTCCACTGCTTTACAAAAACTCCACTCCTCATCGTCTCCTTCCGAGATTGCTTCCCTCGCTTCCCTCGCTTTGAAAGTAGATTCAGCTATCCAGAAGTCCACTTCAAATTACAAAAGCCTGACCATAATCCTTCTAAAAGCAAATTCGACTGTCCAGAAGTCCACTTCGAATTACAAAAGCCTGACCAAAATCCTTCTGAAGTTGGGTGATTTGTGTCAGTTTCCTGGTGACAGAAAATTGGCCTCTGTGACTGGGCTAGATCATGAGTTGAATGAAGAAATTAATGGTGTTGAAGAAATAGTTGAAATGAAGCATAATTCCTGGTGAGTTTTGTATCATTCAAAACCTGTAAAGATTTCTAGCAGTCTACCTTTTATTTGTAATCAACTGGCATATAGAAAGAAAAAGTGTGGAATTTAATACCTGAAGGTTGCTGGGAGAAGCCGTCATTTCATTTCTCATAACACTGCCTTACAAAAACTCCACTTCTCATTGTCTCCTTCCGAGATTGCTTCCCTCGCTTGCCTAGATTTGAAAGAAGATTCGGCTATCCAGAAGTCCACTTCGAATTACAAAAGTTTCACCAGAATCCTTCTGGATTTGGGTGATTTGTGTAGTTTCGTGGTGATAGAAAATTGGCCTCTGACCAGCAGAGATCACGAGTTGAATGAATAAATTAATGTTTTTGAAGAAATAGGTGAAACGAAGCATATTATGATGACGAAATTGCTAAAGGGCGATGCAGATGATCTTGGGGAGGTTACAAAATTGAGCATGAGAATTACCTGGTACAAATATTCGAAGCCTGATTTGAGGACACCCGCATGTGAGGATAGCTGGACACGATCTGGTGGTGCAGTGCAGGTGTAAGTACCGAACATGCACACATAGCCATGGACAGCATGCACATATGGCCAGCATGCAACAACCACCTATCTGGCGTCTTTGTAATCCATAATGTAGGAAAGGTAATGCTATACTAACATTTAATGTAAGAGAGGTAATGCTATACTAATTTTTAGCATTACATGGTTTCCGGAAAATGGTTCTAAATTTTTTTAACTTTTAACCCATGTTTTGTTAGAGCAATGCACACTTTGCCTCGAAATAAGGCCAAATGAGAAAAGGAATTGCGTCATTGGTGGAGTAAATAGGATGAATTTTCTCATTGGTAGAGTAAAAGAGGAGCCATTAAAACTCATATTAATTTTGGTGCTGACTTAGGATAAAAGGTTAAGAGTTATATTGATTTTTGTACCGAACTAATGAAAATGGCTGCAAGGCCATTACAAGAGTCCCTGCCAGCCGGGCATGGACTAATAAAGGTATAATGATACTTTAGGTTTTATATAATGAATATAATTATATATATAAATTAGGATTTATGTTAAAATTGCCAGTTAGTAGGGGTGAAAAGGATGGTTTTTAGCAATGAAACATTATACATTAGTTAATGAATTTAAGATCAATGATATTGATCATTCTAATTAATAGTTTAATAATGTGGAATAAATTTTAGTTTCAAGTTTTCATGAGGCATAAGTAAGTAGAAGTCAAAGTTTACAAGATAAATATGAGTATGGAACGATTCTATATGATTTAATTAATTAACAGATTGCTCACCTATTATAAGTGCTATGTTAGAAAAAGAAAAAGAAATGTTACATATTTCCCCTATTAACTAAATGGAGGTTTTTTTTTAAATTATTATTAAATTGTTGCTTGGAAAAGAAGGGCTTTCATATAATAAACTTATATAGACATGAAAGGGATTTCATTCAAGGTTTTGTTTGGAATGTAAGGAAAGATTTGCATGAATACATGCAATTTAGTATTCAGCTTAAATGATATGCAAAGGAGAGAAATGACCAATGACCAATGAACAAAGGAAGAAAAATTGGTGATTTTAGCCATCACGATGCGAAATGCATACAATTTCTAAGAACTCAACAAATTGTCAAGGGGATCAAACAAAATAAGAATGAAAAAAAAACAAGATATCAATGTGATTAACATGATGAGATGAACATAGTGATGTGGATTTTGCAACATGACAATGTTGTTAACAAAAATGAAAACTAAATATTACAAGCTCGACTTTAAAAAATGATATGACAAAGGGGAAATGAAACTTAGCGAGCTTGTTGAAGAGGTCAATTGAAGATAGTTTTGTCAAACAAAGTATGGAGAGGATTCACACAATAAGAATCAAGATGAATGCAATAATGTTAAACACCTAACATGATGAAGCCTAGAAGAAAATATTACTAGTCCTTGAGATGAGATTCAATGAAACTATAACCATACATAGAATAAGAGTTGGCAAGTCTGTTGAAGTGGTCATATGACCATGGATTATGATAAAATAAGATAAGGACGTAATGAGCTAATTGACTTGAAAATAAAGATACTAAATAAATGACTAGGAGACTAAATTTAATACCATCGTCTAAGTCACTAAAACCTGACATGTTGGAATGATGTCTAATTGAGATTCGATTTTATTAATATCTTTGGTTTTTGGAGAAGCCTTATGAGAGTGTTGGGTAACTTTTTCATTGTTTGTTGACTATTCAATAGACGTCATTGAATTAGAAATTCATAAATTGTAAACTACCAATCTATTGAGGATTGTATACCTTCTCTGTTGGGAAGAAAGGATAGCTAAACAGAGTTGAATTCTTACCTACCTTTGGATGTGCAAAATGTTGATTGATTATTCATGTGATATACATTGTAGTTTAGATATCACAAAACCTCATGAGATATTAGGAGGTGTTGAGGATCTATATCAGATGGAAAATTACGTAAGATATTACGAGATTTACATTATGTAAAATTACTATTGAATTAAAGAAGGCAGGTTGGAACCTTACTGCTTGGAACATAAGGTCAATACTGACAATATATATAATGCTTATGGGAATGGCCATTTGATGAAAATATAGTACAATGAGATAAAGACATGAATGTGAAAATAAATCGGAATTAGCATTGAATATAAAATAAACTTCGAGATGAAGTTTCCTAAAGAGGGGGAGTATGTAATTCCCGACTTCGATAGTAAGCATAGTAATTTAATGACATCATTCTGTGACGATTTGATACGAATTTATAATGGTTAATGTCTTTGGGTAAAATAACATGACCTGATTCATGTATGAGGATATAATATCAAGGATAGATTTGGTCCACAAGCTGCGACCTAAGACGACGCATTGGAAATATATAGACAATATCCATACTTATTATAGAACTTCAAGACGAAGCTTCCTGAAGTAGGAGTGTATGTAACACCCTATTTTTACCTTGGATTTTGAGATTATTATGAATAATGATTGAGGGTATTCTATGACGAATGACCCAGCTACTTATGATTTTGAAATATAAAATATCTTTGTATGAACTCATTTTTTATGGCATCCGGTTTAGGATGACCTGGACTTGTGTCAAACAAGGAATTATTGATGAGATATGACCTAAGAAGGATTATCTAGCATATTGATGAGTAAACTATGACTATGAGAATAATGTCAACATTTGGTCGAATTATGTATGTTGTTATATTATGATTTTAATTATGAATGAAAAATCGTGGGAATTTACCAACAATGAATAAAGTTGTATAATTTTTTGACAAAAGTTATGTAGCATGTACTCTGATGGTCTATCGAGTGTGGCAAGAAAGACAGTTACATGAAATGAAAGAAAGCATCGAGATGCAAAAGAATATAGTTGAGTCAATGACTATGGAAGGTGATATCAATCTTGTATATAGCATGCTTGATGTATGATATTGTTGATGCACTGGCATGCATGGACTCTGGATGAGTTGGAAAACCTCGACAGTTGAGGTTGATTGATGATAATGTTATAGTTAAAATATTAATTACGAGATTTGATGTATGGGTTGTTTTATGTTTAGGTTATGGGATTGTGATTGCTAATCGATCCACATTAGGTGACGGGGATGAAAATATTATACCCGTAAGGCTCGCAAATTGGACAATGCGATGAACTTTGAAAAGAGTGAGGAAAACACCAGTTCACTAGATGCATGTGACATGAGGGTAGGCCGTGAGTCGGTCACTCATGAAGATTATTACTTGGTGGTTCATAATAAGGATTCGTCCTTATTCCCCAGGACCCACTTGACTCTTCCCAGGGTAGGCGAACTGAGGTAAAATTGGTTCAGTCATCATAACCAACTCCCGGCCAGTGGGAATTATCGAAAGGGCATGTTGGAAGCATAACACCTTGATAATTCTGGTCCCGACGAGAATGCGGTGATAAACAATGCATATTTTAATTAAGGGAAATAATAAATTTATCTTAAAGAACTTAAAATAATAAAATAAAATAAAATGATAAATTAAATTAAAAATGCTAAATAAAAAATAAAAAATAAAAAAATAAAGATAAATACACTGAAATCAAGCTAAATCAAGATATCTATTCGCAGAGTAAATTAAGGAACATGAACTAAAGTGAAACCCCAACTAATCGGAAAGGAATCAGAGAACTAAAGGTAACTGACAAGTGGGTTGGTAAATAAAAATAAAATAATTAATTAATTAAAGTAACTAAAAAGTGAACTAAAATTTATGCATGGGATGCATGAGAATTAACGAAATGGTTAATAAAATCTAATGAAATGGAAGAGCGGGGGATCTTCGTCTTCTTCTTCTTTGGTCCTGCCATAGTGGGATCCTGAACCCTTTGGGTGGCTCTGAGGAGACTATGGAAGAGTGTGGTTTAGTAAGATGTGAGTGAGGTTGGGAGCCTCCCAGTAGAATCCCAATGTTGTACTTCCATTTTTAGAAAGGTTTTTCAACCCCGTCAACCTCAGGGGTCCCGGAAAAAGGTGTTGGACCAGGAAAGTGCATAAGGAAGAATCCAATGCGCAAGCGCAAGAGGAAAAGTAGGAGCGCGACGGAGGAAAAATGGGTAAAGGAAGAAGCACAAGCGCAGGGTAGAGGAAGTTGCAATGAGGATCGTTGTGACAAGGAAAGACAGATTCGAGTCCGTGGAAGAGGCAGGTAGAAGAGTAAAGGCTGGAAAGGTGAAAGTCAAGGAAAAATGCAGAAGGATGAACTAGCAGAAGGCTAAAGGACAAGTTTTGCGGCTAGTTATGACTTGTACAGACAGATTGAAAGATGTTTTTGCGGCTAGTTATGGTTGTGGTGAATGTAATGCAAGACTTTTGTGGCCAAGTATGGCATGGAATTAATGTAATAGAAGATATTTTGTAACTACTTGTGTTTGTAATAACTGAGTTGTACTCAGTCGACCCTGCACGGTCTTGTAAACACTATAAATAGGAGGAACCCGCTCTGTATAAGGGTTATATTCAGTTCGGTAGTTCAGAGATTTAGCTAGAGGAAGTTGTTAGTTCATTGTTGACTCAGAAGAGGAATCAAGTAGAAGTAGAAGGCTATTGAGCCGTGGATCTGTAGCTAAGTGCGCAGACCATTAAGTAGAAGATTCGATCCAGGATATGTGCGTATCAGTCGGAGTAGATAGAAGAAATAAACCAGAGAGCATGAGAGCAAGAATATTGAGCCAGATAGACATATCTTAAAAACAGTACGTAAGTCACAGACTCCAAGGTGCTACCTATATTTCTCATGCCAGATAAAGAGAGAAATGTGCATTATAAGTCGCACACTGTTCATTATAATTCCATATGAAGAGGGAAGGTGCAGCTCATTCCTTACTTATAATGAACAGTGTGCGACTTATATTGTAACTTAGCATATTAACCATGAAATCATACATAACATGTCGACAATGCTTTAAACATTCATTCAAACAATAACCCTAAATAATGCAAGCTAACCAACATTCAACATTAACCATTAAACATTCCACACAACATTCAATCATCCATTAAAACAGGAAATAATGTGGAAACCCATTTGGGAAAAACCACCAAGGTTCTCTTCATCTGGCATGAGAAATATAGGTAGCACCTTGGAGTTTGCAACTTACAGACTATTCTTAAGATATGTATATCTCTCTCAATATTCTTGCTCTAATGCTCTCTGGTTTATTTCTTCTATCTACTCCTATTGATCCACACACAGCTTGGATCGACTCTTCTACTCAACGGTATGCGCACTCAGTTGTAGATATGCGTCTCATCCTTCTACTTCTACTAGAATCCTCTCATTAGTAAACAATGAACTAACAACTTCCTCTAGCTAACTCTCTAAACTACCGAACTAAATCTAACCCTTATACAGAGCAGGTTCCTCCTATTTATAGTGTTTACAAGACCGCTCAGGGTTGACTGAGTACAGCTCAGTTATTACAGACACAAGTAGCTACGAAATATCTTCTATTACATTAATTCCAGGCCGTAGTTGGCCACAAAAGTCATACATTATATTAACCACAACCATAACTAGCCACGGAAACCTCTTTCATCCTGTATGTACAGGTCATAACTAGCCACAAAACTTGTCCTTTAGCCTTCCGTTGGTTCATCCTTCTGCAGTCTTCCTTGAATTTCACCTGTCCAACCTTTACTCTTCTACCTTCGTCTTCCACCGAATCAGATTTGTCTTTCCTTGTCACAGCGATCCTCATCGCAACTTCCTCCACTCTGCACTTGTACTTCTTCCTTTACCTGCTTTTCCTCTGTCATGCACTCGTTTTTCCTCCTGCGCTTGCGTGTCGGATTCTTCCTTATGCATTTTTCCTAGCCCAACAGAAGGAGAGTACCTGTTAGGGTATGAAAGGTAGGAAACTGGTGGATATGGTACGATTGGAAATCCAATGACAACAACAACAACAGAGTGAGGAAAAATCAACATTCACTCTCGTCCTCAAACGACAACGACTACTGATTTACAGGTATTTAAAGCATTTTGAATTTGTTAATGTTTCACATGTTAAGAAAATAAATCTTCTTAAACTCCTTGATCAGATCTAGATTTATGCATATTATTTTATTTGGTCGGACCTCGTGGAGGGTTGTTGCACTTCCCAACTGCTCTTCTGTGATCCTGTGAAATCTCTCATCATTGTTTTTTCCCATAGCATATCCTTCATCATTTTATGGAGTAAGAACTTGTTCTTTTGTTTCAAATATGTTTTGTGCAACAAAACATAGCATTTTCTTAGTTGAACTATCAATATGTTCTTTCTTTCTCCACACTTTATTTACGAATTTCTTCATATTTTCATGATACTTAATGGGAATTTTGTAATTCTAATATTTATGTCCAAATTTGAAACAGTTATAACATTTTACAGTGTATTTGATATAACCATAATTTGTAGTGTAGGATTCACATCTTAAGGCCTTATGTCTATAATAACCACAAGAAAAGAAGCAACCATTGAATAATGATTCATACTTGTGTTTATGATTCCATCCTCATGTTTCCTGAATTCTTTCTTTGTTTAGTAATGAAGAGCATATACTTGAAGTCTCGCTATATTGTCTCTTTCCTTCATCGTATTTATGTAAAGGAGATGGACCTACTTCTTTTGATATTTCTTCATTTTTTACTTAATGAGGAGATATAGTAATATCATTCACATGACAAGATGGAATATTGGGTCATCGACCTGGGTAATAATATGGCTCTACTAGGTTATATGAGCACACTATGGCCCTATATTGGGTGATGAAGAACATGATGGGGCATGTCATGTTAGAAAGGTAGCTAAAGACGGAGGGTGTTGAAGTTCCAGTCCATAACTGGAAGGAGCATCACTAGGATATCATATTGAAGCACTTGAAGATCATTTCCATAGTAAAATATTTGGGAATTATGGTACTTTAGAATCCTATTATGATGGTTTTAGGCTCCACATTTCAGTACTAAATCTTGCCTTTAGTATTTCCAAAAATTCCTCGAGGAGTCTAGATCTGTTAGTATTTTCTTCCATGTTTTGTTTTTTGCTTAGAAATACATGCATTATTGTAGTAGTATCGGTTATAACTTCTGGATCTTATTGAAATTTTGGGGGTTCCAAGGACAAGATGTTTTGTTTAGAATTATATGGCCTATATTTTTGGAAAAGATCATAGAGGGATAGGGGGATTATCTAGGAGACAAAGATGTTTGTGGTTATGGGGATGATATAGGAATTAATTTATCAGTTTAAACTCTCAAATCCCATGGATGGATCAATATAATTGATGGTATTCTCGCTTTATTTTAATATAATTTCATGCTTACTTACAAAAAAAATTGTTAATGAAAAATAAATTAAGGTTTAAAAGAAAATATGGGATCTTATTTGAGATTTATTCAATTTTTACTTGAAAAAATATAGTAATTTCATTCACATCAAGCCCAACTATATTACATAATTTTATATCATAAATAAAAGTTCTTAACAGAGTCTGAGGGATGGGACATAGGATCTCTGATAGTTGATATATTATATCGTCAAAAGAGACCGATATCTATATATTTTAAAAAAGGAAGGCCTATGAGCCTAAACAAAAAGCTCACAAGATTATACATAATCAACCATCGAGGGAGGAATTGTAGCAAAACTAAAAGATCAAATTGAACAAACATACAAACTGAGACATAACAAATAAAACTAAGTATTTTTACATCTCAGGTCCTTAATGGATGCTCCATCTTGCATAGAAATGATGTCATGATTGACAATAACCATCATGGGTGAGCCCAAGCCATGACTAGATAGAATAAAGAGAATAACATAGATTTTCTTGTCCAATAATTCCATTTTTAATGAGACATCTTCCACGTGGAAAATATCTTCAAAATGCATATCACACAGGGCATGCACCATGGGAAAAATTTCCTCATATTTCAAGTGTAGAGCCTCGAATCAATGAGCACATAAGGGCTTAGCCAAATTCCACAAAGGGGGTGGCATGTTAGGATGAAAGAAAGGTGGCATCAATTTATCCCCATAGCGCAACAAATTTCCCATATCGTTAAACTATTCGACCACCTGACATGACCATTCATTCTCCTTCTTTTTATCCTGAGAAGTTCATCCATCCACCTGAACATTCATGTTCCCCGACGAGGACCCATTTGTTCAATACAACATCTAGGGGTGGATAACTCAAAGCCATCCAGGACTAAGGATGACCACCATTCCGACGATAAGAGCACCACCTAAGCGTGAGGACATGAGAATAAAAAAAAACAATTCTTGTTTTAATTACAATTTGGAGTGCTCAAATTCCAATTTCAACGATATCGATAGTTTTAAAATCAATGATTTTGTCCAGGACAAGTAATTATGATTGTTGGAATTGCAAAATTACAAAAATAATGATTCCCAGAAACAATTTCAATGGTATTCCATAAAAAATTCAACACAAAAGTGGGGCAGTTTAGTTGTCTTTTATCCTATGTGTGAGGATAGGAATGCTCCAGAAGCGAATCCAAGAAAACCCAACATTATTCAAATCTACAGATAAATCGACTATGTTATCAGGAGGTCGATCGTGGAATTCACTAGAAATAAGCTCCCCCGACTATAATTTCCTTGTCAAAATCATGGCAGAAGTGTACCAAGAACAGGGTGATAATATCCTAAACAGATAAGAAATTTCCTCCACCCCACGCAAAATTAAGGCCATCCGTCACGAACCAATGCATAACCATCAAGAATGACACCATAATAAACCTTTAGACCAGGTGATGCCATTTATCTTTGACATATTTGTAAGGTTTCTTATTAAGCCAAGGATGGGATGTATTAAATACACACACCATCCCATCCTAGTTTTTCTCCACTTGGAGTTCATCATGCTCCACCTGTCACCCCATCCAATTCTCTCCACCTATCACCCCATCCATTACGCTTTGCATGTCACCCATTCATAATCCATTAATGATCAATTATTAATATTTCTTGCTACTTGTATTTATCTTTCAAATTTAGTTTCTTGCTAATCCTTTCAACCTCTTTCTTAAGTTTGGATGAATTATTAATATTGCTTGCTAATTGTATTTATCTTTCAACTTTAGTTCCTTTCTAATCCTTTCAACCTCTTTCTTAAGTTGAACATTTTCTATTTCTAACTTATGAATGTATTCTTTCTTTGTTTTCAATTCTTCAATTAACTTTCTCTCTTCATCAAAATTAATCTTCAATTTATTTTCTATAAATCCATTATTGTCTTTGTTGGATTTTTCTCCTCTTCCCTCTCTCGCTGGACCCAGGTTCAACGCATTTTTGGTTAGCACAACAAATACCAAGATATCGGCCCGGTGAGGTAGAGCCCAACCAACAACACCTGGGAAATAGGTGTCCTCTCACCCGAGATATCTCAGTTTTATGGGTAACTGCCAGAACCATGTTTCCGCAGTCTGTGCGAAAGGGTGTTTTAGTTCCTTGCCTCTGCGCCAAGGTTTCCAACGAATACCGGGAAGGTGGGTTGGTGGTTTTCACTTTATATATCAACACTAAAGTATGATTCACCATTATTTATGCAATCTTACGTAAACACATAGTGAACAGACATCACAGGCATATTCTTTACTATAATGCGACATTCATACATTTATCCATTTATAACACAATAACCAATCAATCATTAATCACAATAAGTATGCACTTATCTAAGCTACTCAACATTCACACATATACACAATGTGTAATGTGGAAACCCATCCGGGAAAAAACCACAAGGTGCTCTTCATCTAGAATTGGAATGAGGAAATATATGCACCTTTTGTCTATACATAAAGCTATAGAATCTGTTCAAGATATTCTCTTCTATCTCTATATAGTCCTTCGCCAGGGGCCTTAGCACCTCAAGCTCAAATTCCCCAAACAAAAGCCCATGTGGTTCAACCTAATCCTCCCAACAAGGCCATGTCTATGCTCAACAAAATGTTATGAATCTGCCTAATTGACAGAACAATATTGGTAAGAAGAATAATAAGGGTAAGGGCAAGGCAGAAGATAAAAATGAAAACTATTGGGATGAGGATAATCCATCCATCCTACTAATTATGTGGGAAACCTAGATGTCACGAATTAATACCAATATCCCAATAATCACCTATGCAAGGAGAGGTCTACCAGCTTCACACAACATTTTGTTGTGCGCTTTGTGGTACCCATGATCATCCTAATCATCTATTCCCTCTATTATATACAATGCTTAATTTTCTAGATGAAGAAGCTACTAGATATAGCACTAAACCTACATCAATATAGGGGAAATCCACTGGTCCCCCTCTTGTTTTAAACCACAAGTGTATTGAAAAATCTTTCCCCATCATAAGGATTCACATCCACTAAACGTTCCAGCCAAATCTACTTCAAAACCGAGACCCAATCAGTAAGACTTGGGGTGCACCCCTTCCACCTCTAGTGACATGATGCTCACTGGACCTTCTCCCTGTAACGGAAGTGGAAGTGTTTACCTTTAACCATCATAAGTCCATCACCATTGATTGGGATCAACATTGTAAAATGTATCTCACCTCTTATACCCCATTTTCAATATGAGTCATCGTTAGGAACTTGATTGTCCATCGATGTGTCATGGATAAAAGGTCCTCTTTGTCTAAGATGTCCTACTAAATATGGAAACATATGGGATCTCCCACTCTCATTCCAAAAACAATTGAGTTACAAGCCTTTTATGGTCAATTATGTTTCCCCTTTGGTATATTGCCTAATATTCACATTGAGTTAGGAAGTAAGGTTGTCTTAATTTATGTCATTGTCATGCATGATCCAGTGGGTTACAACATCTTTATTGGATGTGATGACATCCATGACATGAATGTTGTGGTGTATTAACTTTTAAAAGTCATGAAATTATCCCATGAAGGATGCATTATAACCATTGCATGTGATTACCCCTCCAAGGTTTAATAAGATAGAATCTCATCTTTTGATGTTCACACTGTGCCCATGCACTCTGTGTCTACTTCCACTAGTTGTGTAGCTTCCACTCCCACCAAGTATAATCCCATGGATCTATAACCACCCCCTCACCCCTTCAACATGGAGGATGCACAAATTCATTTCCATTTGGGGCATCCACACCTATTCCAACCACCACTCATGAAATGAACCATGTTTCCTCAAGAACATTCTTCTCAGATGGCAATTAATTCTTCAACACCATAACATATTTTATGGTACCATTGATAACCCCCATGATGGTTATCCTAGTAACCCTTTACTTGGGCCATCTCTTGGAACTCTTCCTAATGGTTCCATTAAAGACTTGTCCTACATGTGCACTATCACATTTGTTTATAAACCAATAGATCCTCCATTTACATCATCATATGTTCCATTGCATCAGCCAATGGGGTATCTTACAGACCCTTCGAATTTTCCACCTTATTGGGGAGGGAATCGGTGGATAGGGTTTACCATTATACAAGTCCTTTTCCTCTTTCCTTCCCCTAGAGTAAATGGTCACTTTGTGCTGGTCACATTTAATCTTCCTGGCCTTACAGTCAGTTTTCCCGTTTGGTACCTCCAACCACCCACAACCTTACCATAGCCCAACATGGATATTGGGTGTCTCAACTGAGTGTTTCACCATCATCACCCTTGGCACCATCACAAACACACAAAAATAAAACCAAGGAAAACCAGGGAAACGAAACGAGTTGTCAAAACCATAAAGTTAGGGGCACTTTCACTCCTGGTATGAAAATGGCCAGTATGACCTGCTATCTCCCAAAATAATTTTATTTTGATAGTATGAAGAATTGAACTCATGTAATGAAATATAGGAGTATGACTGGCAATTTGAAATCCTCTGTTTTTTATTTGGATGAAAATTTTAAAAGTTATAGCTTTCGGTGGCTTAGGCGAGGCCTATTATAGCTCATTATCCACCGAAAGGTTATGTTTCGATGGCTAAACGATTGAACGTAGGGAAAAAGAAAACCATCGAAAGTGATATGAGCAAGCAGAGTCAAAACAACACTTTCAGTGGCTTAGGTGAGAATCCAGAAGACTCATTAGCCACCGAAAAGGGTCGCTTTCGGTGGATAAGAGAGAGGAACAATAAGGATTTTAACCGTTGAAAGCAAGCAGCGAGCAGCATAGGGAAACGTACATTGGGTGGCTTAGGCGAGGCACGAAAAAACTCATTAGCCATCGAAAGGGATTGATTTCGACAAATTAGAGAAATATTTAGCGCATATGCTAACCACCGAAAGCAAGAAGATAAGCATTGGGTGAAAAGAACTTTTGGTGGTTTAGGCGAAAGCTAGGGAATTTCATTAACCACTGAAAGGACAGGTTTTCAGCAGTTAAACAGGTTTCTTGGTGAGGTCATTATCTGCCGAATGTAGGAGTTCACTACGGTGACAGGATAAAAGTTTCAGTGGCTTAAGCAGGAAAGACAACACTTCATTAGCCACCAAAAGCCGGCTTTTCGGCGGCTAGCTGACAAACTCCTAGAGGTTATTAACCACCGAAAGGGAAAAATAGGAAAACAGTTAAGAAACCGTCACATATGACCCCGTCAGCAAGATAAATGATCATTTGCAAGCATGATTAACCACCGAAAATATCTGAGAGCTGCATGACTGCATGGGGAAACGAGTAAAAAGGGTCATTATGAAATTGGCAAAAGACTGATCTGACTAGAAACCCTCAGTCTCCCTCCACTTGTCCAAAAGATCATCAGAAATCCCATTGAATACTCTGGCTGATGTAGGTTACGATTACATGGGGAAGGAGATCTCAAGGATCAAGCTGCTGTCATCATTTCGTGATCTCAGCCTCCATAATGACAGAAAACCCCCCTAATCAGTGCCAAGAGACTCCTTCTGATTTCATTTTCGAAATTAGCATTTTCTCCACCATAAAAACTAGCTCTGAAAGAGCATCCTGCTAAAGCATACTGTATACAAGATTGAAAACTGTTTTGCAGGTACCCAGGAGATACACCCATCAAGATGAAGAGGAGTGGACCATCTCTCAGGTAGGAGCTAGGAGATATTAGTTACTTAGAAGCACATCCAGAGGTCTGTAGTCTTTTTCAAGAGGTGGCCTACTACAAGTTCTATGAAAAAAAACAAAGCTTCCATCAGTAGGTGGTTGAAGCTTTTTCCCTCTCATTCGATGGCTCAAAAGCAGTCATAGGAAAAGAGGAGTTTCTCATAGATGAAATACTGATCATTGAGGTGACAGAACTCCCTTCCATAGGAGAGAAATGGTTCAAGACCACCATACCAAAAGATGTGGAATTCAGGTCTTACCTTAAGCCTGAGCATAGAGGAATGGTATGGAAGAAGAGTGTGCCATCATCATGGCTGGAAGAGAAATGGCAACAGCTGCTGAATGCCATTGTGGTCTACTTAACCTGTGAAAAGAGATATAATAGAGTAATGATCTACCATTTCAAGATCATGAATCACTTCATAGGTAAAATCCCTCTCAGTCCACCCTTTTATTCACACAAAAGTCTAGGGAAGATGGCACATCAAGTGAAAGCCCTACCATCCAAGATTGCTGGTAGGCTGTCCCACCACGGTCTTCTCCAGCTATTGGTCCAAGAGTTGTTGAAGAGAAGAAATACGGATTGGCCATTTTTTCTATTCTGGAATGGCTTTGAGATAGGCCTTCAGCCAATGGAGAAAGGGAAGTCTCCTACCAAGAAATCTAGCACACCAAGGAGTGGGAGAAGAACAAGGAGGGCCATTTCACCAGCAGCAGCAACAGAACAACCTCCCTCCTCTTCCAAGACCAAGAAGGAAAAAAGGAACTTGGACTTCAGTGAGAACGGTTAGGAAGCAGAAGCACATCATGAGAATATCTTAAATCTACCCTATTTAGATTTTGAGGAAGAACAAGAAGGGGATGTAGCCCTAGCTCTGCAAATTGTACCAGTGTCTGAAGCATTGCCATTCCCCACACCACAGGAGTAAGAGGAACCATCAGAAAGGGCTTCCTCCAGCAAGCCTAAAAGTCAAAAGATCAATCAACTACTGAGGCAGGTTTACGAAATGGAGGTCTTGGAAAGAGAACTATAGAGAAATAATGAAACATTGAATAGGAGGAACAAGCTACTGCACAAATCATACCTGGAGCAGAGAGAAAGATACATTTTCTTGAAAAGGCTGAACACAAGATACCTGAAGGAAAATACCATATTATACATGGTTAGGCTCCAAAGGCTACAGCTAAAGGAAGCCAAAGAAAACCCTAGTAGCCACCTCGCCTTATCAACCCTGGCTGAAGCAGCAGTTAGTCTCTAGCCTCCTGAAGCTAGCCAAGGCACCATTAACACTCCTAGAACGAAGCCTGTATAAGAGGAAGGCTGAGCAAACAGGCCTGAAAAGACATTTTTGAGAAAAGCCTAATAAGTTTTGTAAAATAGGGCTTTTAGTGGCATAAGTGGACGCTGGGGCAGTTCATTAGCCATCGAAAGTGCAACTTTCGGCAGCTAATGGTTCCGATGGACTGGCCTCTTAACCACCAAAAGCAGACAGAGGCTTAAAATAAAGTTTTGGCATACAGGACCGGTTTTGGGAAACTACAGATGGTTCATGGACGTAATATAAATATAAAAGGCGCTGAGGGAAGCATCAGAAAAGGGTCTATGTGAGATCCACTATGACATAAACAGTGCCAAAGGCCACCAACCCTAGCTGTCAAAGAGAAAACAATGGTTTAACTGGCAGAGGACCAGCAACAGTAATCACCAGCAATTACTTCAGTTATTTAAATATTCATTCAGTGAACTAAATCTTCACTGTAGTTAGACAAGTAGTTAGGTAGGGTTTCAAACCCTAATTTGCAAAAACTGTTACTTTTGTTTATTTTTG
The DNA here is from genome assembly GCA_001517045.1 of Pseudotsuga menziesii. Classification (NCBI taxonomy): domain Eukaryota; kingdom Viridiplantae; phylum Streptophyta; class Pinopsida; order Pinales; family Pinaceae; genus Pseudotsuga; species Pseudotsuga menziesii. Next base: position 65,231 of record LPNX010522683.1, on the reverse strand, counting down.
TAAAAAACAGATCTAAGTTTTAGGATCTGTATATTTTGTAAAAGGATATAAAGCCTAAGACTGGTTTTATAAAAAAGGTTCAACTTCAGGGATTTATAAACCTATACTATTGTCAGTTTCTCATTTTACTCATTCTGGAATATAAGCTCTTTTGTTATGATTTGTTCATCCTTCATCTCTGTCTTTATTGTACTTATGCATGAATGTGTATTTAGGTTATTTTCAAATTGATTAATAACCGATGGCTGTCATCCTATTGGTGTCTTAATGTAATTTGATTTATAAGTGCCATACTTATCATGACTTAGCCATTTATATGCGTATGTTTTGTGTGTAAATATGCCATCATGATGAGTTCTCCATCCCTGTACCTTATTTTCAACTTCTGAGTAGTTCTAACTAAAAGCCTTGTAATTGAGTGAGTTTCATGCATGCCTTGAGAGTGGAAGGCTATATAGGTCACCTGACTTGATCCATATCAGAAAACCCTAAAAACATTGTAAGTTACCAGGAATCCTCATGCTACAACCTAGAGGAGTTTCTTGGAGTGATAACAAATTGGAGCCATTGTCGAGGAGAGGAGATTGAAGCTCAAATTCCCTGGGAGACGACATAGATCCTTGCTTTGATGATAGACAAAGCTTGGACACTATTCTGGTTGTAATCATCTATCTAGAGAATCCATTGAAATAAGGTGGCTTCAAGAAGACCAAGTACCAGAGAAAACCCTAAGGGGCCACCAACAACACCGGTTTCAGATGTAGAAGAAATTTTGAGAAGAGCTAGGGATTTACTAAGACAGACCACCAGTGTTGCACAGGAAGCCACATCAGGTATTTCAAGAAATTTTTCTGCTATTATTTCTTCTGCTGAAACACTTAATTCTCAGGAATTTATAAATACATCAGAAGATCCTAGGGTTTGGGCATCTTCAAGCACTGCTGCTTGTGAAGATCCAATCCTTGGTGACTCCACTGGGATAAGTACACCACCACCACCTTCTCAGCAGGTACCTTCATTAGTGCTACCTTCCTCAACCCTGTCCATACCCATTTCCAATATGTCTGCCCCTCAATTGACAAAAATGGAAAGGATCCTGGTAGCTAGGTATGCCCCCCTAAATTTGTCAAACCCCCTCTCTGCCATGCCTACTGGATATTGCCTCAAGTATATGCCTAAGTTTACAAGGGAAGGGAGTTTCATAGCTGAAGAACATATAGAGGCATTTTATAGCTATGCTGAGAATATTAACATAGAGCAAGAAGATGTATGGACTAGGGTTTTTGTGCAAAGCCTAGATGGTCAGGCTAGGAAATGGTTTAAGGAGCAGCCTGCTGGATTAGTGGCAGTCATTGAGGCCCTAGATGACATCTTCCTAAAGCATTAGGGAGAGAGGAGAGACCACCTCTACTATATCATAGAGTTCAACAACCTGAAAAGAGAAAATGGGGAGTCTGTCTCCAACTTCACCAAGAGATTCAACAATATGTACAGCAAGATCCACACTGAAATCAAGCCCACTGATACCTTAGCTAGGATAACTTGTGCAAATTCCTTTGAATTTGATTTCCATTAGAGGAAATTTCAACTCAAAATGGGCCTCCTAAAATGAATTAATAGAAAAATAGTTAAAATAATAAAATAATATTTATTAATTTTGGAGGAAGAAAATAAAAAAACTACTTTTTTGTTTGTATTTTTGACATATCTCCTGGTGTTTTTACTCAAATTTCGATCGGGAGAGCTCATTGGATGCGGAATTAAATTCCGCATCCAACGAGTACCCACTCGGCATACTTTTGATGGACCCCACTACCCCAAAAATAAGAAATACCTGAAAAAATGGAATGATGATGTCAACATTCCATTTTTTCAGGTATTTCTTATTTTTGGGGTAGGGGGGTCCATCAAAAGTATGTCAAGTGGGTACTCGTTGGATGCGGAATTTAATTCCGCATCCAACGAGCTCTCCCGATCGAAATTTGAGTAAAAACACGGGGAGATATGTCAAAAATACAAACAAAAAAAGTAGTTTTTTTATGATACCTATCCCCAAATTTATATTAAAAAAGTGTTTAAGACCTATACGGTATTTCAAATTTAAATCAATTTCATTGGCTAATACATGATGACATGGAATTTGAATAAAAGTTAAAAGGCCCATTTTGAGTTGAAATTTCCTCTAATGTACCTACTTCTTAGAGAAAGGAGGTCTTCCTCCTTATCACTCATGCAAGATGTTGCCCTAGAGGTAGAATCACACATTTTGGCATCTCAGAAGGTCAAAGGAAAGATAGACAGGAAGAAGCAGCCAGCAGACCCTATTGGGTCTTCTTCATCAGAGAACAAGATTGACAAAATGAAAAAATTACTAGATAACCTTACTGCTGAAATGTCTAAATTGAAGGACCAAGGACAGATACCTGTGAGGGGTAAATGGCCAAGTGACTTTGCTCCTCGAAACCCTAATTTTGTCCCTTATAAAAGAGGAAACCCCCTAGTTCAGATTCTCACAAGAGAGAGGAATCAAGAGGAAGATCAGAGAATGAGAGCTCCATTTCAAAATGCTGTACTATAAGAAGATCCAGAATTCATTGAAGAAGAAGGAGAAGCTGAAGACAACAACAACTACATGGAGGATGAGGTGGACTATTCTTTCATAACATAGGAAGAATATGAGGAAACCCTGATTGATGAGCAGATCATTGAAGAGGCTGTATACTAGGATGATGGTCAAGGAGGGTACAATATAAGGTCTAGGCTAGTTGCTCCTCTCAAGAAGAATGTTGTGCCTGTCAAACAGCCTGCTGCACCAGCTAAAAAGGTTTCTTTTTTACCAAAGAAGGTGGCTGTCACATCCAAATCATTGTAGAAACCAACACCTTCAGCCATTCTTGATCAGGTCCAAATCAAATCTCCAATGTGTGAGGTGAAGTTTCCAGATAGGATGCATTATTCCTTCAACCTTGAGTCAGGAATTCAAAAATTGAAGATCCCTTTCCCATTAATTGAGCTAATGAAAAATGATGCATTCAAGTCTTCCATTCTGAATTCCCTTCAACCCAAGGTGCACATTGACACTGACTTTGTGAACTTGCAAGATGACAAGCATGTTGTAACCCTAGGCCCCATGATCGAAGACCTAAAGGACTCATGCCCACCTTTCTACATATCCTTGAATATCCATGATAAAATCCTCCATAACTGTCTGCTGGATTCAGGAGCCTCTCATAACCTAATGCCAAAGGCTGTGATGGATGAGCTTGGTCTCATCATCACTAAGCCCTACCATGATTTATTCTCCTTTGAATCCAGGAATCTCAAGTGCTTGGGCCTCATCAAAGACCTTGTTGTGAACCTAACTCAGCTACCTTCGAAAAGCATCATGATGGACATTGTAGTAGCTGATATCCCTCCAAAATTTGGTCTCTTTGTTATAGCCCAAAATGACACATCTCTGCCTGTGACCAATTTCCCATGATTTCGTCGCATGTCGGCACTTCATGAAAGTCACTGAAAAAAAACCTATATTGGAGGACCCATATCTTGAGTTCTGTAACTCCGTTTCACCTCATTTCTATACCATTGGAAAGGTATTTTAGTTAGCTAAAACTTTCTAGAAGACACCAAAGTCTGAAAATGCTCCAAAATACCCTAAAAATGTGTTTTTTGTTCATTCGCTATTTTCCTTAAGGAAAACCCACGAATGTGCCTCTTAGCATTTAAACATTAAAACATGAGTTAATTTATTTAACTTAATTTCCTTAACTGCTGTAACTTCTCCAACCTTCAAAACTACCTTATTTCACCCATATAAATAGAGGTAGGGAGGTCCATGAGAGGGGGACTTGGATTTTATGCATTGTTATGCTGGAGGAATCGAGACTCTCTTTGCCTACACCTTTGCCCTGGAGGTCTTCCCTTGTGTTGCAGAGTTTGGAGGCTGAGTTATTTGGAGAAGAGAAACAGTAGAACCAGATCAAGGTTTCGTGAGGTGCCAACCTGAAGAGAAGGTATACTTGTACTTGTTTTCAGGATTAATAAAGATGTGATGTCCTTCTTCTTCCCAAATCATTGTTCAATGTGTGATTGAATTTCTGTTTATGATCATATGATGATGTTATTTCAGATTATTATTTCAGATTTATTTGATTATCATTTCTTTATATGTGGTCATAATGGTTTGAGGAAGGTATAATTCGTTTTGCAGGTCTCTTGGAGCGAGAGGAGCAAGAAGAGGATTGAAGAGAAAGCTTGGACCAGCCTTCAGTTAATCAGGTGTGGATCTTTCTCATCTCTGAAACTTGCTGATATATGCTTGCTGAACATTGTGCATCTCTCTTTCAACCCCAGTACGTTGATGGCCTCTTAAACCCTAGCCATAGGATAATTTCCTTTACAACAAAACTGGCGACTCCGCTGGGGACCGAACCCAGAATCTCTGGTTTCGCAGACTAGGTGGCACCCTTTAGATGGATCTTACATATGCCACCATCCCCATGTTTGGAGGAGAGACTAAGAGGCTGTACCGGGAAAATCAGTTAGCCTACATCATAAGAAAGGAGATAAATTCAGTGAATCACCCCATCTATGTAGTGGACACTAATTTTGGGTCATGCATTCTGCAAATATATGATTCTCAGCAAACATCAGTCCAAATCACTAAGCCCACTTGTCAGCATCCCGAAGAAGTGACCACAGTAATCTGGAGCATGTGTTTTGATGGGGCTAGCACTCAAAGCTCAACACGTGTAGGTGTAGTATTGATCTCCCCACCCAAGGAAAACATTCATCTGTCTTATAAGCTCGATTTTAAAACCACTAACAATATAGTAGAATATGAATCCTTGTTGCTAGGAGTTAAAGCTACCAAGGAGATGGGGATCATGTGCATGCAGATTTTTGGAGATGTAGACCTCATTATACAGTAGGTCAACAACACTTTTCAGGAAAAAAAATCAGACTAAAGGCCTACAGGGATGAGGTATGGAAACTCAGAGAATCCTTTATGTTTTTTGAACTGTCATATATACCTAGGGATTTGAATCACCTGGCTGATTCCCTGGCTATCTCTGCAAGTCTATTTATTCCTCCTTTACCTCCTAAGCTCAGCTATGATGTTCAGGTTAAGTAAAGACCTTCCCTGCCAGATAATGTAAACTTTTGGAAGATGTTTGAGAATGATGAAAATCTTAGTAAATTCCTTCAACTAGTAGATGAATTCTCTGATATACACATAGAATAGGATAACCTAAACATGGAGGAATCTAAGCAGCTCAAGTTGAAAGATAAAGTGGTTGATCAGGACATTTTCCAATTACCTAGAAACTACATACCTCGAGGTCTAGTACCACTGGAAGAGCTTTTTGATCACAATGAAATCCCTTTCAAGCCTCCCAAAAAGGAGCTAAATCTTGCTATCCAAGAGAAAAACATAGGTAGCCAAAGCCATCCAAAACTGATAAATCTGTCCACTGGGTTGACTACTGATTAGAGGTCAAAGTTTTGCATCCTGATAAAAGAGTTTGCTGATGTCTTTGCTTGGGAGTATAGTGACCTAAAAACCTATGACACCAATATCATCCATCACAGGATTCGTTTGGAGAAGGAGACCATCCCTTTCAAGAAGAAGCTGAGATCCATCAGTCCTCTTCTATTACCAGTAATTGAAAAAGAAATCCATATGCTCCTCAAAGCGAAGATCATAATCGCCCTTAGGTATTCCAAGTGGATTGCCAACCTAGTAGTGGTAAGAAAGAAAAATGGAGAAGGTTGTGTGTGTATTTTAGAAACCTGAACAAGTGTTCTAAGAAAGACAACTATCCACTACCCAAGATGGAACACCTATTGCAGAAAGTCTCATGGGTTAGTGTTATGTCCTTCCTAGATGGCTTCTCTGGATACAACCAAGTTTTTGTGCACCCTGATGACCAAGAGAAAATTTCCTTTACCACCCCCTGGGGCACCTTCATGTATGCTAAAATGCCATTTGGGCTAATGAATGATGGGGCTACTTTTCAGAGATCCATGGACCTAGCTTTTGTAGGGATGAAAGATAAATTTGTGCTCATATATTTGGATGACCTAGTAGTTTACTCTCATAGCCATCATGACCACTTGCAGCATTTGAGGTAGGTATTTCTGAAGTGCAGAAGGTATGGAATATCACTCAACCCTAAGAAGTCCCAGTTTGCACTCAGTGAAGGAAAGCTCCCATGCCACATAGTCTCAGCTGAAGGTGTAAAGATCGATCTGGTAAGGGTGGAAGAAATCCAGAAGCTGTCAATACCAAGGTCAAAAAGCGACATTCATTCCTTTTTAGGCAAGATAAACTTTGTCAGGAGGTTCATCCCTAATTTCTCCGAGCTGGTAAAGCATATAACAGTCATGCTGAAAAATGATGTAGAAATAAAATGGACTGAACAGGCAATAAACTATTTTAAATACATTAAGAAGCCATCATGAAGTCCCCAACCTTGATTAGTCTTGACTACACCAAGAGTTTTTACATTTTCTCTTTTGCATCCTACGACACAGTGGCAGTTGTACTATTACAAAAAAATGATGAGGGTCTTGATCATCCAATTGCATTATTCAACAAAACCTTGAGAGATGCTGAGTTGAAGTATGATCCAATTGAGAAGCAGGCCTATGCTGTCATAAAATCCTTGAAGACATTCAGAATCTACATTCTCCATGTGAAGGTCGTTGCATATGTCCCTTCAGCTGCTGTGAAGGATGTTTTGACTTATCCTGACATTGATGGGAAGAGAGCTAAGTGGATTTCCAAGCTCATTGAGTTTGATATATAGGTGAAACCCACTAAGCTGGTGAAGGGACTAGGTCTGGCCAAACTCATGGCTAAAGAAAACTGTGAACTGATGGGAATAAACTTCACATGTATCGAATCAGCAAAGGTGTAGACTATGGTAGCAACAGAAGTAGATCAAGATCAGAATGACATTCCATCAGTAGCTGAAAACATATCTTCATGTGAGTGGTACTCAGTCATTATTCATTTTTTGCAAAAATTAGAGGTTCCTCCTGATCTCACTCCTAACCAAGCACGTGCTCTTAAGTTAAGATCTGTTAAGTTTTGCATAATTGACAAATTGCTGTACTGGAAAGATCATTCTGGAGTTTTGCTAAGTTGTCTAGATAAAGAGGAAGCAGAGCAAGTCATGCATCACTTTCATTCCAGCACATGTGGGGGCCACCACTATTGGAAAACCACACCCCACAAGAGCTTAAGAGCAGGATACTATTGGCCAGTCCTCTTTGCTGATGTATGCACTTTCGTAAGGGCCTGTGACCAATGCCAAAGATTTATAGGGAAGCAGCAGCTCAAATCCTTACCCATTAGGCCTATTGTGGTGACTAGGCCTTTCCAGCAATGGGGTCTGGATTTCATAGGTGAAATAAATCCATATTCCAGTGGACAACATAAATGGATCTTAGTAGCCACCGATTACTTTACCAAATGGATAGAGGCAATACCCACCAAGAATGCAATGCATCAAGTCATCATGAGATTTTCATATGAAAATATCTTTCGCAGGTTTGGCTACCTAGTAAGGTTGGTAACTGATAATGCACCTTCTTTTAAGGCTGGGGCATTAGTCAAAATGTGTGAGTTAATGGGCATTCAACTAGTGCATTTCACATCCTATTATCCTCAAGGCAATGGTCTAGCTGAGTCATCGAACAAAATCTTAGTCAGAATCATCAGGAAACTACTGGAAACAAATAAGAAAAGTTGGGATTCAAAGCTTAAGTTTGCTCTATGGGCTGATAGGGTAACAAAAAAATGATCCATAGGGACTTCTCCATTCAAGCTAGTTTATGGCACTGAGGCCATTTTTCCTATTCAGCTCATTCTTCCAGTGGCAAAATTATTTCAGGAGGAGGAAGATGAACCAAATGATATGGTGAGGAGGATGATGGACTTGGTGGAGTTACAACAAATCAGAGAGCAAGTTATAGGAAAATCAGAAGCCCATCAACAGAGGATAAAGGGCATGTTTGGCAAAAGAGCAAAATAAGACAACTTCCAGGTTGGATATTGGATCCTCAAATGGGATGCTGTCAGAAAGGACAAGGGAAAACATGGAAAATTTGACTCTTTATGGATTGGCCCTTTTGTGATAGCCCAGGTACATAAGAATAACACCTTCGAATTGTAGAATCTGGAAGGGGAAGATGTATTTGATGGCCCAGTGAATGGGCATTTTCTGAAACTCTTCTTTGTTTGAGGCTTTGAGGCCTTATTATTGTAAATTAGTAGATAGTAGGTTGTTTTTGCTTAGAGAATAAACTCCATGCCTAATGGAATAGTAAATGATAGTGTTAAGTTATTTAGTTTCTTTTAGGGAAAGGAATTTTGGTCTGGGATTCTTGGGACCTTAGTGGGAGGTTCCCATCCCCAAGTAGGAGCCAGATGTTATCTCCCAAAATAATTTTATTTTGGTAGTATGAATAATTGAAGTCATGTAATGAAAGATAGGAGTATGACTGACAACTTGAAAGCCTCTGTTTTTTATTTGGATGAAAATTTTAAAATTTATAGCTTTCAGTGGCTTAGGCGAGGCCTATTATAGCTCATTAGCCATTGAAAGGTTATTTTTCAATGGCTAAACGATTGAACGCAGGGAAAAATCAAACAACCGAAAGTGATTTGAGCAAGCAGAGCCAAAACAACACTTTCGGTGGATTAGGCGAGACTCGAGAAGACTCATTAGCCACCGAAAAGGGTCGCTTCCGACGGATAAGAGACAGGAACAAGAAGGATTTTAACCACCAAAAGCAAGCAGCGAGGAGCATAGGGAAAAGTACATTCGGTGGCTTAGGCAAGGAATTTAACAGCTCATTAGCCGCCGAAAGGGATTGCTTTCAGTAGATTAGAGAAAGATTCAGTGTGTATGCTAACCACTGAAAGCAGGAAGATAAGCATCGGGTGAAAATCACTTTCGATGGTTTAGGCGAAAGCTAGGGCATTTCATTAACCACCGAAAGGACAAGTTTTCGGTAGTTAAATAGGTTTCCCGGTGAGGTCATTATCTGCTGAAAGTAGGAGTTCACTACGGCGACGTGGTAAAGGTTTCGATGGATTAAGCAGGAAAGACAACACTTCATTAGCCACCAAAATATAGCTTTTCGGTGGCTAGCTGACAAACTCCTGAAGGTTATTAACCACCGAAAGGGAAAAATAGGAAAATGGTTAGGAAACCATCACATCTGACCCCTTCAGCAAGATAAATGATCATTTGTAAGCGTGATTAACCACCGAAAAGATCTGAGAGCTATATGAATGCGTGGGGAAATGAGTAAAAATGGTTGTTATGCAATTAGCAAAAGACTGATCTGACTAGAAACCCTTAGTCTCCCTCCACCTGTCCAAAAGATCATCAGAAAGCCCATCAAATAATATGGCTGATGTAGGTTACAATTACGTGGGAAATGAGATCTCAAGGATCAAGCTGCTATTATCATTTCATGATCTCAGCCTCCATAATGACAGAAAACCCTCATAATCAGTGCCAAGAGATTCCTTCTGATTTCATTTTCGAAATTAGCATTTTCTCCATGAGATAAACTAGCTCTGAAAGAGCATCCTGCTAAAGCATAATGTATACAAGACTGAAAACTATTTTGTAGGAACCCGGGAGATACACCCATCTAGATGAAGAGGAGTCGACCATCTCTCAAGCAGGAGCTAGGTGATATCAGTTACTTAGAAGCACATCCATAGGTCTGTAGAATTTTTCAAGAGGTGGGCTGCTACAAGTTCTGTGAAAAAATACAAAGCTTCCATCAGTAGATGGTTGAAGCTTTTTCCCTCTTATTCAATGGTTCAAAAGAAGTCATAGGAAAAGAGGATTTTCTCATAGATGAAACACTAATCACTGAGGTGATAGAAATCCCTTCCACAGGAGAGAAATGGTTCAAGACCAGTACCACCATACCAAAAGATGTGGAATTCAGGTCTTACCTTAAGCCTAAGCATAGAGGAATGGTATGGAAGAAGAGTGTGCCATCATCATGGAGGGAAGAGAACTGGCAACAGCTGCTGAAGGCCATTGTGATCTACTTAACCTATGAAGGGAGATATAATAGAGCAATGATCTACCATTTCAAGCTCATGAATCACTTCACAGGTAAAAGCCCTCTCACTCTGCCCTTTTATTTACACAAAAGTATAGGGAAGATGGCACATCAAGTGAAATCCCAGCCATCCAATATTGCTGGTAGGATGTCCCACCACGATCTTCTCTAGATATTGGTCCAGGAGTTGTTGAAGAGAAGAAGTATGGCTTGGCCTTATTTTCTATTCTGGAATGGCTTTGAGACTGGCCTCCAGCCAGAGGAGAAAGGGAAGTCTCTTTCCAAGAAATCTAGCACACTAAGGAGTGGGAGAAGAAGGAGGAGGGCCATTTCCCCAGCAGTAGCAACAGAACAACCTCCCTCCTCTTCCAAGACCAACAAGGCAAAAAGGAACTTGGAATTTAGTGAGAAGGGTCAAGAAGCAGAAGCAGATCATGAGAATATCTTAAAGCTAATCTATTCATATTCTAAGGAAGAACAAGAAGGGGATGTGGCCCTCACTTTGCAAATTGCACCAGTGTCTAAAGCATTGCCATTCCCCACACCACAGGAGCAAGAGGAACCATCAGAAAGGGCTTCCTCTAGCAAGCCTAAAATTCAAAAGATCAATCAACTATTGTGGGAGGTTTATGAAATGGAGGTCTTGGAAAGAGAACTAAATATAAATAATGAGACATTGACCAGGTGGAACAACCTACTACACAAATCCTACCTGGAGCAGAGAGAAAGATACATTTTCTTGAAAATGATGAACACAAGATACCTAAAGGACAATACTAGATTATACAAGATGTTTAGGCTCCAAAGGCTTCAACTAAAGTAAGCCAAAGCAAACCCTAGCAGTCACCTCGCCTTATCAACCCTAGCTGAAGCAGCAGTTAGTTTCCATCCTCATGAATCTAGCCAAGGCGCTATTAACACTCTATTATCTCCCAAAATAAGTTTATTTTCATTAAGTTCACTCATACAATTTATTTTTTGATAGGATGAAGATTTCAAGTAATATTATGAAAGATATTGGGGTGACTAACAAATTTGGGATATCTAATGTTCTGTTATTTAATAAATTTGAAAGTTTTAGCTTTCGGTAGCTTAGGCAAGATTTTTAACAACTCATTAGCCACTGAAAATCCTAGCTTTCGGCAGCTAATAGTTTAACGAAGGACCATGTTATCCACCAAAATACTGCTGATCACGTTCTTTATAAATTTTTTGGAAAAGGACTTTCGGTGGCTTAGGCGATATTTCCAAGAGCTCATTAGCCACCGAAAATCCTTGGTTTCGGCATCTTAGCGAGTGTTTCCAAGAAGGCATGAACCACCGAAAGCGAATGAAATACGTTGGGGGAAAAGCTAGCTCAAAAAACTCAAAACATAGGTTTCAGTGGCTAAGCATGGTTTCAAGGTGGTCACTAAGCCACCAAAAGCATACTTTCGGCAGCTAAGACCGAAATTTCAGGATGCTCTAAGCCACCGAAAGGGGCATTTTCCTCTGAAAAGGAATCAGTTTAAAACGATTGTTATGAGCGACTGGAGAATCATTTTGAAAAATGATCAGAGGTTGTTGTTCCTAACAGGTCAGAGAACAATAACCTATCTCATGTTTTGTAAAGGTGTTGCATATTGGGAGAATCGAATCCATCTCTGAGGCCTAATTTTTGGATCTCAGAATTTCCTGTTTGACACATTTTTTGAAATCCATATCCTGGGAAAATTAAAATGAATTCAAAAACACTGAGACGCTGTTTTTCTCAGAACAAACCAATATACAAAAACCTCTTTCATTTTATAAACAAGTGTCACATATTTGAAGGAAAAAAGCCATCTATGAGCCCCATTTTTCAGCATTTTGGCCAAATTTTTAGGGCAAAAGTTGACCTAACAGGGCAATAACAGTAGAACAACCTCCTTATTCTTCTAAAGTCAAGCAGGTCAAGAGAATCCTAAGGTTCTTGAAATACAATACTAGATCATACCGGTTGATTAGGATCCAAATACTACAAATGAAGGAAGCCAAGGAAAACCCTAGTAGCCACCCCACCTTGGAAACCCTAGCTGAAGCAACAGTTAGTCTCTATCCTTATGAAACTAGCCAAGGCGCTATCAACACTCCTAACATGAAGCCTGCAAAAGAAGAAAGCTGAGAAAATATGCCTGGAAAGACATTTTTGAGAAAAACCTAATAAATTTTGTAAAACTGGGCTTTCGGTGACTTAGGCGGACGCTGGAGCAATTCATTAGCCACCGAAAGTGCCACTTTCGGCAGCTAATAGTTTCGATAGAAGGGCCTCTTAACCACCGAAAGTAGATAGAGGCTTAAAAGCAAGTTTTAGTCATACAGGATTGGTTTTGGGCAACTATGGATGGCTCAGGGATGCAATCTAAAGATAAAAGACGCTGAGAGAAGCATCAGAAAAGTGTCTGTTTGATATCTACTATGACATAACAGTTCCAAAAGCCATCAACCCTAGATGTCAAAGAGAAATCAATGGTTTAACTGGAAGAGGACCAGTAGAAGTAATCACCAACAACTACTTCAGTTATCTAAATGATCATTCAGTAGACTAATTCTTCAGTTAAAGTAGACAATTGGTTAATTAGGGTTTCAAGCCATAAATTGCAAAAACTATTACTATTGTATATTTTGTAAAAAACAGATCTAAGTTTTAGGATCTGTATATTTTGTAAAAGGATATTAAGCCTAATACTGATGTTATGAAAATGGTTCAACTTCAGGGATTCATAAACCTATACTATTTTCATTTTACTCATTTTGTTCAATCTATAATATAAGCTCTTTTGTTATGATTTGTTCAGCCTTCATCTCTGTCTTTACTGTACTTATGGCTGAATGTGTATTTAGTTTATTTTCAAGTTGATTAATAACTGATACTTGTCATCCTATTGGTGTGTTAATGTAATTTGATTTATAAGTTCCATCCTTATCATGATTTAGCCATTTATATTCATATGTTTTGTGTGTAAATCTGCTAGCCTGATGAGTTCACCATCCCTGCACCTTATTGTCAACTTATGAATAGTTGTAACTAAAATCCTTGTAATTGACTAAGTTTCATGCATATCTTGAGAGTGGAAGGTTATATAGGTCACTTGACTTGATCCATATTAGAAAACCCTAAAAACATTGTAAGTTACCAGGTATCCTTGAGCTACAACCTAGAGGAGTTTCTTGGAGTGATAACAAATTGGCATTGTTGCCGAGGAGAGAAGACTGAAGCTCAGCTTCCTTGGGAGACGACATAGATCCTTGCTTTGATGATAGACAAATCTTGGACATTATTCTTGTTGTAATCATCTATATGGTGAATCCATTAAAATAAGGTGGATTCAAGAAGACCAAGTACCAGAGAAAACCCTAACGGGCCACCAAGAACACCTGTTTCAGATCTAGAAGAGATTCTGAGAAGAGCTAGGGCTTCACTAAGGAAGACCAGTAGTGCTGCACAGGAAGCTACATCAGGTATTTTAAGAAATATTTCTGCTATTATTTCTTCTACTGAAACACTTAATTCTCAGGAATTTATAAATACATCAGAAAATTCTAGGGTTTGGGCATCTTCAAGCACTATTGCTTGTGAATATCTCATCCCTAGAAACTCCATGAAGGACGAATTCAATGGCGACTCCACAATATAAAGATGTCAAAAGCATTTGCTGCTCTTTTGTCTTGGAGGTTTGCACCTCTTGACTTCTCTTCCATTCCTGGTTTCCCACATCCAGTAATTGATATGTCTGAATGGGGAGATTTGCTACCTTTTTTCAAAGAGGAGGAAGAAGACAGTCCTGTAGAACACCTCCTCAAGTTTCACGAATGCATGGATCTATTATATCAGCAGCATGAAGATGTTCGTATGAAGATGTTCATGTATTTATTATATGGTGATGCACGNTATTTCATCATTGAAGGATTTTCACAAAGCATTCACTGAGCATTGTAAAAGGTACTATTCAGATGAGTTTGCATTTGATAATTGTTGTGAAGAATATAAGTTTCATGTTGAGGATGAAAAGGTAAATAGAGAAGACGATTTTAAGTTTTTTGAGGATTTGTCCACTTCCGGAATTTATTTTAGTTCTAGTTTTCAGCAAAGAGATGATCAGAGACATATGCATGTTGTGGTTAATGATAGCTATGAAGAGTATGCTGCAATAGGGGACACTTCTCATTGTGATCGATATATTAATGATATTCAGAATGTTAACCATAATATAGATGCTTTTGACCTTGTACCAAATGCATCTGCTGACTTAGGTTGTCAAGAAGATAAGATTGTCCCCTTTGGAAACCCGAGAGATAATGAACAGATTGAAGGAACAACATGTAACAAATTTGGATCGGCAACAAATACTAAAGGAAACCCTCAGTTTTCTGATTTGCAGACAAAGGAAGAATGCAACAAATATGAGGAGGAAGATGATGATCTGAAAATTTCAGAACAATAGGGCATAACTCATCCTTCCCAGTCAGAGGTTGAGCAATCTATAGTTAACGTAGTGATCACTGAAAGCAGCCAGCAACAACATTTCATTAAGTTGGAACAACAACATAAAAAGGTATCTCTTGTTGGATTTTATGACCCTATTGCTAACTATATGAAACTTATGAGCAGCATAGATATCAAAATATTTTTGTTAGATGATAGTTGGTTTTGTCACCCTTCGAAACTACATTGCTGCATGCTAGGGTTTCATTTATTTTTCGGGTCAAGATCAAGGATAAGTGTAGCATATCAGCTTCTGACCTGGATTCATTGGAAGCATGATGTCACATGATAATAAGACTCTACTGATTAGGATTAGGAGTAGGAGTAGATAGGAAAATAAGCTCTTAATATGAGCACCTAGGTCATTTTTAGTTGTTTTTGTGAATAAGAAAAGCGTGCTACATGAAGATTGCAGCAGATCAGTTATAAAAGACAAATGACTCCATGCCCAATGGAACACTAGAAGATGGATTCAATTATTCTTTTTTAGGAAAGGCATTTTGGTCTGGGGTTCTTGGGACCTCACAGGGAGGTTCCCATCCCTGAGTAGGAGCTAGATGTTATCTCCCAAAATAAATTTATTTTCATTAAGTTCACTCATACAATTTATTTTTTGATAGGATGAAGATTTGAAGTCATATTATGAAAGATATTGGGGTGACTAAAAAATTTGGGATATCTAATGTTCTATTATTTAATAAATTTAAAAGTTATAGGTTTCGGTGGTTTAGGCGAGATTTTTAACAACTCATTAGGCACCGAAAAGCCTAGCTTTCGACAGCTAATAGTTTAACGCAGGACCATGTTATCCAACAAAATCCCGTTGATCATGTTCTTTATAAATTTTTGGGAAAAGGACTTTCGGTGGCTTAGGCGATATTTCCAACACCTCATTAGCCACCGAAAATCCTTGGTTTTGGCGGCTTAGTGAGTGTTTCCAGGAAGTCATTAACCACCAAAAGCGAATGAAATACGTTGGGGGAAAAGCCCACTCAAAAAACTCAAAACATAGGTTTTAGTGGCTAAGCATGGTTTCAAGGCGGTCAATAAGCCACAGAAAGGAGACTTTCGGCAGCTAAGATCGAAATTTCAGGACGCTTTAAGCCAACGAAAGGGGCGTTTTCCTGTGAAAAGGAACCATTTTCAAATGATGATTATGAGCAACTGGAGAATCAATTTTCAAAACGCTCAGAGGTTTTTGTTCCTAACGGGTCATAGAACACTAACCTATCTCAGTTTTCCTACAGGTGTTGCATATTGGGAGAATCAAATCCATATTTGAGACCTAATTTTCAAAATATACAAAAACCTCTTTCTGTTTATAAACAGGTGTCACAGATTTGAAAAAACAAACCCATCTTTGAGCCCCCCTTTTCAGCATTTTGGCCAAATTTTTAGAAAAAAAGTTGACCCAACAGGGAAACAATAGTAGAATAGCCTCCTTATTCTTCTAAAGTCAACTAGGTCCGGAGAAACCTAAGGTTCATGAAAGACAATACTAGATCATACCGGTTAATTAGGATCCAAAGACTACAAATGAAGGAAGCCAAGGCAAACCCTAGCAGCCACCCCACCTTCGAAACCCTATCTGAAGTAGCAGTTAGTCTCTAGCCTTCTGAAACTAGCCAAGGCGCTGTCAACACTCCTAACACGAAGCCTACAAAAGAAGAAAGTTGAGCAACCAGGTCTGAAAAGACATTTTTGAGAAAATCCATATAAATTTTGTAAAACAGGGCTTTCGGTGGCTTAGGTGGACACTGGGGTAGTTCATTAGCTACCGAAAGCGTCACTTTCAGCAGCTAACGGTTCTGATAGAAGGCCCTCTTAACCACCGAAAGCGGACAGAGGCTTAAAAGCAAGTTTTGGGCATACAGGACCAATTTTGGGCAACTACAGATGGCTTAGGGGCGCAATCTAAAGATAAAAGACGCTGAGAGAAGCATCAAAAAAGGGTTTGTTTGAGATCTACTATGACATAACAGCGCCAAAATCCATCAACCCTAGCTGTCAAAGAGAAATCAGTGGTTTAACTGGAAGAGGACCAGTAGCAGTAATCACCAACAACTACTTCAGTTATCTAAATGATCATTTAGTAGAATAATTCTTCAGTTAAAGTAGACAATTAGTTAATTAGGGTTTCAATCCCTAAATTGCAAAAACTGTTACTTTTGTTTATTTTGTAAAAAACAGATCTAAGTTTTAGGATTTGTATATTTTGTAAAAGGCTATAAAGCCTAAGACTGATGTTATGAAAAGGGTTCAACTTCGGGGATTCATAAACCTATAGTATTGTCATTTACTCATTTTGTTCATTCTGGAATAGAAGCTCTTTTGTTATGATTTGTTCATCCTTCATCTCTGTCTTTACTGTACTTATGCCTGAATGTGTATTTAGGTTATTTTCAAGTTGATTAATAACTGATAGATGTCATCCTATTGGTGTGTTAATGTAATTTTATTTATAAGTGCCATCCTTATCATGATTTAGCCATTCATATGCATATGTTTTGTGTGTAAATCTGCCAGCATGATGAGTTCTCCATCCCTGCACCTTATTGTCAACTTCTGAATAGTTGTGACTAATAGCCTTGTAATTGAGTGAGTTTCATGCATATCTTGAGAGTGGAAGGTTATATAGGTCACCTTAATTGATCCATATCATAAAACCCTAAAAAAATTGTAAGTTATCAGGCATCCTCGAGCTATAACCTAGAGGAGTTTCCTAGAGTGATAACACACTCCTAGCACGAAGCTTGCAGAAGAGGAAGGCTGAGAAAACAAGCTTGAAAATACATTTTTGAGAAAAACCTAATAATTTTTGTAAAACAGGGCTTTCGGTGGCTTAGGAGGACATTGGGGCAGTTCATTAGCCACCGAAAGTGCCACTTTCAGCAGCTAACAATTCCAACGAACTGTTATCTTAACCACTGAAAGCGGACAGAGGCTTAAAATCAAGTTTTGGCGTACATTACCAGTTTTGGGTAACTACAGATGATTCATGGATGTAATCTAAAGATAAAAGGCACTGAGGGAAGCATCAGAAAGGGTTTGTGTGAGATCCACTATGACATAATAGCGCCAAAGGCCACAAACCCTAGATGTCAAAGAGAAAATAGTGGTTTAACTGGAAGAGGACCAGCAGCAGTAATCACCAACAATTACTTCAGTTATTTAAATATTCATTCAGTGAACTAAATCTTTATTGTAGTTAGACAAGTAGTTAGGTAGGGTTTCAAACCCTAATTTGCAAAAACTGTTACTTTTGTTTATTTTTGCAAAAAAACAGATCCAAGTTTTAGGATCTATATATTTTGTAAAAGGCTATAAAGCCTAAGACTGATTTTGTTAAAAAGGTTCAACTTCGGGGATTTATAAACCTATACTATTGTCAGCTTCTCATTTTACTCATTCTAGAATATAAGCTCTTTTGTTATGATTTGTCCAGCCTTCATCTCTGTCTTTACTGTACTTATGCCTGAATGTGTATTTAGGTTATTTTCAAATTGATTAATAA
This sequence comes from Pseudotsuga menziesii, assembly GCA_001517045.1. Lineage (NCBI taxonomy): Eukaryota > Viridiplantae > Streptophyta > Pinopsida > Pinales > Pinaceae > Pseudotsuga > Pseudotsuga menziesii. Next base: position 47,112 of record LPNX010522683.1, on the reverse strand, counting down.
CTAATAGCTTCCATCCTATTGGTGTGTTAATGTAATTTGATTTATAACTGCCATCCTTATCATGATTTAGCCATTTATATGCGTATGTTTTCTGTGTAAATATACCATCCTGATGAGTTCTCCATCCCTGGACCTTATTGTCAACTTCTGAGCAGTTCTAACTAAAATCCTTGTAATTGAGTGAGTTTCATGCATTCCTTGAGAGTGGAAGGTTATATAGGTCACCCGACTTGATCCATATCAGAAAACCCTAAAAACATTGTAAGTTACCAGGCATCCTTGAGGTACAACCTTGAGGAGTTTCCTGGAGTGATAACATGATCATTGCACCTCCTCAAGTTGTACCTCCATGTCATTTGTGTAATGTCAATGACCATGCCACCAATATGTTACCTTATATCCCAAAAGTGAAGGAGTTGATCCATGACTCTAATATTTATCAAAGTAGAATTATCCAGTTTTATAAGTCACTTTTCCTTGTACTACCAAGCAGCCAAATTATTGCACACAAACCATCCTTGTGCCTTATATGACACTTATAGCCTTTATTATAACGTACCCAAACTAGTAGCTATACTTGTCAATAGGGGATAATATCCCTTATTTTACTTAGCATCCACACGTTTCCAAAACTTGAACTTCCTACAATTTTAGATACACTGGTTGTTATTCGACAAATTTACTCTATCCTGAAGGTAGTGCCACCTCCAATTGCCTTTTTTTCTAATTTGGTGTCCATTTGTTCCGCTTCAACATAGGTAGGTTCCATATTGTATGATACACCATTTTTTGCATTCAATGTACACATGGGTGCTCATTTAGTTCCTAGTATACCCTTTCATTTTTCTTGGATGGATCCTTCCTCTGCATGTCCATCAGCCATAGGTGTGTATTATGTAGGCCAAATATCTAGTATCTATGGTATTGATGGAGGGACCAATAGAAAATCCACAATATCCACCTTGTCTAGGATCCCTTTATGTTCCAACATATGTTGTTCCTAAAGAAGAATGTATTGGATACCTAAAGAGAAGGTGGCTCAGATATGCATATGTGAAGAGACAGAGAAGAAAATATGGACCCGTTGAATAGGTGATTATGAATGCTGGGGTTGTGATCACTGGTGGGGTTACATCGAAAGAGATATTGATTTATGTTTTTCCTATTAGGTTACGTGGATTGAGCCATTATTGCGGGTTTTCCCATAGCACTCCTTTAAGTTTTAAATACGTAGCCGATTGATTGAGTTTACCTTTTTTACCGAGTGAGAAATAACACCAGTTTATATAGCATATGATCCAACAGTTACAGGTTTATTACTTGCCTCCTTATTCATTCTGACTTATTGTACATCCTACCTTGTTCCAATTTTTGGTACATCAAGGGGAGTTCCAACTTTTGGTGCATCGGTGCTTGTTCTAACTTCTAGTACATCCCAGGTTGTTCCAACTTTTTATGCCTTATGAAGCAACCATTTATGAACCAATTCAGAAAATATCCATATTTAGAAAATAATAAAGAGTTAGTGCCCGAGTCCCCAATGTTCCTTTTAGATTGAAACCTCACAACAGTTCTAAGTGGAGATTTTATCTACACCAACATGATAAAGTGATTCTCCTTAGTAATCTAAAGGGAAGTAGAAAAAGGAACTAACTATGCCAAAGGTAAATGTGCCTTATCTTACTAAGACATAGGGGCAATGCAGAAGGAGTAATAGGGGTTGGACTATAGACGTATATAAAAGGAAAGAAAATTAAAGGCTACATTTATTTATTGATAGAATAACTACATTCATTAGGGTAAGTAGTTGGTGTTTAATCTGGCTTAGTTATGATTAATTGGACTTAACAAAAATTGTGATTTCTATCCCAAACACCTGTTACTATGAATGCATCAAGAGCCTTATACTAGGATACCATCCATCCCTATGAAGAAAAATTTGGAGTAGCTAGGTATTCTAAAGATAGGTTTGTTTCCAGTGTGGCCGTATAGAATTCCAGTGCCAGAAATCCAGGCCGAAGGTCCCAGTGTAGGAGATAGCATTCCATATAACCCCATTCACTTATAGAAAACCCCATAAAACCTTGTCCAATGTGGCTTCGCGACTTCGTTCCTCTCCCTTTTTTCTTTGCACTTAACGCTTCTTGACCTCCCGACAGTATAACTAGGAAATACCTCTCATAAATCAATCTCTCTCTCTCTCTCTCTCTCTCTCTCTCTATATATATATATATATATATATATATATATATATATATATAAGATATAAAAGCAGAGTAAGCACAAGTTGGGTGGCGTGATTTGTCTTCTCCTCATGCCGGGATCATAAGAGAATGGGTCCATGTTGTTCGATTGGTATTGTATCAATCCATATCTCATAACGTATCCCATGCTTGTTTACCAATCTTAGGACCTTGAACCAATTGATCTTGATCCAGTTCCAAGTACAGATTCATATCCACTCATTTCTCCATCCACTGTTGCAGAGTCCCTAGTAACAGATCCAATTCTAGGGGTATTTAGTCCCAGATACATGACCCCGAAGCAGTTGATACACCATATTATTTATCAGCTGACAAGCATAGTAACTTGGAGTCAACCCCCCTAGTTTACAAATCCCCAGGGCCAACCACAAAAAGAGAAAGCATAAAGGCGAGCGGGAGCCTTAGGCACTACGTGTTGAGTATGTTAGAGGACCAAAAAATCTAGGACACCAATGTAAGCTTCAATTTTAGTAAGTAAATATATTTCTCAAGTTGGGTCGGTATCCGTCCAAAGATGCAGATCCATCTACTAGTGGTGAATGTCCTACAGGATATGGAACTAAATATGCTATGGGTTGAGATGCTCTTGTATTTTCTTCTATATATGGTTTTTGCTGTGCTTTTTCTCTTCCGAGGGTGGTGGTTCGAGGTAAATTGTCTAGGGATATGCATCTGGTGGAACTATAATTGGATCTACCCTTTTTGATGCCTATATTAATGGCATGGGATTGAAATATATTAAAAGGGCTTTCTCACTCTTATCTGAGTAAAGGTGCTAGAGCTAAGGCTTGAGCTATAACTTGTGGAAGGAATAGGTGATTTTGGTAACTCTTCCCCACCGGGGCTTATTTACCGTCCCTACCACTTCCATTCAATCAACCATTGATTGCAAAAGCATTCTCTCTCCTTTAGTTGGAAAGGTCACTTTAAAAGGTTTTGTGCCTACAAAGACTTTATCTCTTCTGCCAATGGTGATTTTTTATCTTTCTATGATGCCTTAGTGGCTTTCTCCCCTGTTATTAGATATATCATTTATAGCGGGGATGTTGGTGCATTCACTAGTTCCTCGGTCAGTTGTAGGGTCAATAGATTATATAATGGGCGCTTCTTTCTCTGTTCCTACGCCTGCTCCTACAATGGTTGATTCATCGACTGCTCATCATATATCATAATTAATGGCAAAGGATAATTCATCAATGGTGGTATAAGATCACTTCCTTGAGAGAAAAGGCTTATTTCGTATTATTTGTATCCCCTAGATTATTAATGATCGGATCGAAAGGTGCATTTTATAAGGAGATGCTATGACTCGTGCTCTAAATGGAGTATTGTAGGGGAAACAATGATGATAGATTGAGAGATGCGCCTACTAACATAGAAGGTGATGATTTACTTGGAACACACTAATAGGGATTATTGGGCTGGGAGAGTGGGAACTATGTAATAATGAAAGTGGAACCGACATGTGACATGGGGATGAAGTTTAGGGAATCAGACTTTACGAATGGGATTGGTAAAGATCAGGCATGAAGGAACAAGTGAGTTGGTGAGTTGTGCGTGGTTCACAAAATTTCATGACAGGGATTGCGTTAATGATTAGGCCAACCTCATATCCATTATGGCCAATATCTTTGGGACTCCTATATTTTATGGTTTATTCGTATGTGAGGTAGTGCGCTCATGTCATTTCTTCGTTAGGTTGGTATAACGTGAGCTGCTAGTAGGTTTGTTTAGCACTGGGATTGAACCAAAGGTTAGCGGAAGGTTCACTCCCAGGTAATAGCATAACCTCTTTAGACTGCGCTTCTGGCCCAACACAGTCAGAGAGGGATCTCTCGTTTACTTACCAAATTTACTCGTGCAAGATATTCAATCAAGAATGATCAGGAGGTCAGATTCCTGAATGGGGTAGGTATGTTGTTATAAGGTGTAGGTGGGATGATTAGAGAGGAGGACCATTGGGCAATGGAGTTGACAGTCCTAGTATGGAACATGTTGCAGGAGGTAAAGAATTGCGAAAATTTACAAACAGAGGCAAGGTAACTGCCCATCTTTCAATCAGGAGATATTTAGCAGGTGACTAGTGGATGAGAGGAAACAACCCATCATGCAAAGCATTTACAAGATGAATTTTGCATGACTTTAGAAGAAATTTTTTAAAAATGTTTGAAACAAAGGGCCGAGAGCATACAGGATGAATTCTGGCCCTTATACACTACTATCCAAACATGAAAGCAAATAACAAAGTGGAATGAAAACATGATAAACATTCACGTAAGGAAGTTACATATTGAAAGAAAAGATGACATAAGAATCTTTTCCATGAAGAATTATCATTCCTCTACAATTTTATTCATATCATGAAAGCCAGAAACAAATTACAATGGATAGCCTCGGCCCTTGAAAGTTTCCCAACCCCTTTCGCCCTCTACCGGGAGTATATTTATACTACCTTAGACCTGAGACTAATCCCTGAAAGAAAACCTGGAAATTGTTCTCAGTCACAATCAAACATTGATAGTTTAGAGTGTGTTACTATCGCTACAATTTACAAATATTAATAGACATTATGGAGCTGCCATGCATGGTAATTGGACTGACAACACAGAGTTTTCTTTATTCAGGTGACTTGGTATGAAAATGATCGTTACATCGCTCGTTGGTGGTCTGTTTCCGACTCAGACTACTCCTGATGTGTCTTTCTGCTTCCTTTGACCGACTTGCCTTCTTCAAACTGTGGTGCTCAAAGGCTGACAAGAAAACACACGATTAGGTGCCCAATCATTTTCCCAGCTCCTCTCCCATTTGGTAACACTATTATAGGAGGGGACTGGAAAAAGGGTGGCCATGCATTTGATGATGATAATCGTCCGAAGTGGCTTATCATTCTTGTACTGCTCTCTACCTCCTATGAGGAGGGTTCTATTGTAGGCCATGCAGCTGGGTTTGGGTTTGACCTCCTCCTCACCCTTGGTAATGTTGTTAAGTGGAGATTATATGGGGTGGTGATCAAGGCTTTGGACCTATACTGCCCCAAATCAAGCATTTTCTCCAACAGATCAGCCACCATTGTGTGTTGGGACTTTGGAGGCCATTATTGCAACTGGAGGTGTTGGAGGGACGTCCCTAGGATGTAAAAACCCATGCATAACGCAGCCAAGGGTAGGGACATCTGGAAGCAGGTGAATCTCTCTAAGTTCATAACATTTGTGCCCCAATGGTTGGTGATTTCCTGGTATAGACAACCAGGATGATGAAGAAACGTAATTTTATGTTTTCCAACCATCAATACCCCCTGACAAACTAGCTTCTCAAACCACATAGTCATTGTTGTCTGCAAGAGGACTCAAAACTTCATGTAATTCAACCTTTCTGGTCTATTTCTCATTGCCTACCCATTTCCATGTTTCAATAGCTTCAGAAGGTGGCATTATATAGGGCGAGTTAGATCGACTTGGAGATGGCTATGCACTTGAATACCGGTCATCATAACAATAGCATGGGTGACACCTGGGAGAGGATCTTCTCCTCTCCTGGAAAATCCATTCAAGTTGTCTCCTCTGAGATTCAGTTATCTTATCGGCCAAGGATAATACTTTAAGCGCTTTACTGCATGGATGTCTAGTGGGTTAAGGCATTTGGATCTGACATTTCTTGCCCTTTCACTTATAGTGATGGTGGTACTTGAGCGGATTCAGCTCGCTGCATCTCTTTGCTTCGTGTAGAGGCTAGATTCGTTGCTTCAAAAAACCTGAACTTCATGCCTCCCTGTTGTTTTTCTACGCAACCCACGTGCCAGGCCTGTGGATTCAGGAAGGTTGGTGAAATTGGACATGATCTTCGCCCTAGACCTATCACAAATGGTGTTGAGGGGCATGATTATTTATCATCTTGTACGTGAGGCTGTCTTCTCTGTACCAGGTTCACGGGATATTCTGTCCTTGCTGGAATTCCTCATGTATTCAGGCAGTCCATCGATCTCGAGAATCAAAACAACAAATCGTCTGGCTCAACGTAGATATATCTTGCAATCCCTTACGACCTTTGGCCATTGGGATTCTCCTCTGTATGCATTGCAAATTGATTTCCTCTCCAAATCCAAACATCCTATGTGCGGGATTTCAATATCGGGACCCAAGGTTAATGTCCACACAACTTTCCTTAGCGGAAATAATACAGATCCACGATCCACAACATGCCTTCATCTGAACCGCTCGATCGTGTGCATGTTAAAATTTGGCCAATATTCCCTTGTCTAATCAAGCGAGCACTTTCGAGTCGCAAAATCCTTCACGTCTGTCGATCAATCCCAACCCTTCATCATGACCATTGATCTGTGCAACCAATACCCTTTTTCATGATTTGGAATTGTGACTTTATTCATGCTAGTTCAGACCGTGAAATCATCTATGGCCATGGATCTGCTCATACTCTTATCTCTGCTATCAGATATCTCTGTCCTTTAATCCATTTCACATTTCGAAAAAGCTCCTTCTTCTGTGCATGTTTTCCCAGCAAAATCACCTTAGGCCATCGATCGGGCTTTGCCTTGATCTCGGCCTTTCATCGCTTGTCCGCTTTAACAGGCTTCGTGAATACCAAACTTAAATATTTTCTTGCATCTTTGGCATGTGGAACATGCTCCATCATTGATATTATTCGTTGTGAATCTGAATCGTTGATTTACAACGCCTCTTTATCTCATTTTCGCTGTTGCATGTCTTGACCTTTGGCGGGATCTATCACCGTAAATCGAGACCTCTTCTCCATCTGACGGTCTTAGCCGATGGAAACTGTCGATTGGATAACCTGAGGGGTGTTTGTATAATTCTTCATTGAACATGACCCCTTTAGAATCCTTCCAAGCCCATAAGTCGACAGTTTCAAATGGAGTGCTAACAGGTTCAATATGTCAGTCCTAGACCCACTCAAAGTATCACTTCAAGCATCTAACACAAAAGCAGAGCATCTGCGTCCTTGGTTTCATTCATTGATCTAGTTATTTACCTTGATCCTGTTGGAGTTAACCCCAGAAAGGGAAAAGAAAAGGAAGTAGTGGTTTATTGGGTTGATTTAGTCATTGATCCAACGGTTTTAGTTTTAGCTGATTCAATTCGAGAAGTAGTTGATCGAGTCTCACCTTGAATCAAATCATCAGAAAATCCAACAACAACACCCTTTCCCGTTCCAACATCCCTTAGTGTAGGCGTAGTTCCAAAGCCAATTGTTTACCCATTAAGAAAGGAAGATAAAGTAGGAGAGGTGGCATAAGCATTTTACCAACAAGGGGGAACACTAGTAAACACAAAGGTAACATAGTAAAAGCTGGGGACATCAATAGCAGTAGATCCTATGAGTTCTCTTTACTCAGTCAACGTGTTACTACCAACATCTGTAGAAATTAGTAAGCATGATCTAGAATTAAAAAGTTCCCTTCCATTCTAAAGTTAGTGCCTAAGGTAAAAATCCAATCAATGTCACATAATAGAAACAAAGGTAGTAGGAGTTGTAGTTGGAGTTCACTAAGTGGAAGTCGCCACCCACTTTAATAACTTTAATATGTTTTAGAATATGCACATGTTTATTTGTCCCTACCTGTTGTTCCAAGGGGTGTTGTTTTGGTATTCAAAAAATGTGAAAAGAAGTTATGGTCATAAAATACACTGAGAGGGAAACGTAAGCACCTTGATAGGGAGTATTAAAATATAAAAAATGGGGGGTCGTTCGAAGTTCTACTAATCCCAGGGAGATCACTAGGCTCTAGGCATTGTAAATCTGTTGCTAAAAGTAATTAGACTAATTAGTAATTAGTTAACTCCAAATAAATATATTACTCTCTTATCCTTATGGATTCTTTTCCTATCTTATGCTTATAAATACTCTATTAGACTATATTAATCATCTTAGTATCACAAATATATTCTACTTCTATTATATTTTACTAGAACTAAAACTAAGCTTATGTAATACTTAACTATAACTCAAACTAAACTCCTCAAACTAAATTGAAGTCCTATAACCCAACCTAGCTTAGGAATTCTCAAAAATATTTCCGACAACACTCTCACTAGAACAAATATATAACACATGAGATGTTCTAAATAAAACCACTAAATATATATAAATAAATAGTAAGACTCCACTTATACATAACACATGTGGATACACATAAAACCCATTCAATATAGGGATTTTATAGACTAAAGTAACCTTACTTTATTATCAATGCCCAGGAACCCGACTTACTCTTTAGGCTTTATGGATTCTTCCATGCAAGGAAAACTCCTCACACCACATGATCTCAATAAGAAGCTTCATCCCTATTCAAATCATTAAATCAATCCACATCGACAGGTGTAGCACCATCTATTCTTTTTGGTGGACCTCTCCTCTATAGTTGGACTGCCCACCTAAACACCAACAGGAACTAGGAATTCATGAAGAACCGGAAAATATGCAGTTCTTGTGCTAATAACACCTTGTGGGGTAAGATACCTAAGACGACCAAACTGAAGTATTTACCTATAACATAATGTACATTAAACAATATCTTTAGTAGCATTAGGATCCCCACAAAAAAGAAAGAAGCATCACAACCATTAGCAAAGGTGGAGGGAGCAGATCCTATTCTACTTATAAATCTAGTTGATGACTGAGTAAAAGCAACAGTAAAAGCATAGGTAGAACTAGGTGGAGTAAATTCAAGTGATACATATGAGGTAAGGAAGGGTCCTAGGCAGAATCGGATAAGGTAGATTCAAGTAAGGGGCAGGCTCTAGTTAGGTTGAGGTATATAAATATGGTTGGTACTAAACTAAACAATTTCATTCAAGTAAGCAGTCATAAGCAACGTAATAATGGTAAGGATTAATTAGACCTTCATATGAAGAGAAAATTTGTTAGGTTACCCTAAATCACTTACTCATCATCGTCATTGTATTTGAAACTTAAGATAATTAGGATATATTTTTCCTACCCTCCTTCAAGTCATAAAGACCCATTTTTCCTACCCTCTTTCATAATAAGTGTAAGGTAATGAGAACAATGAAATCTATCCTTTTATAAGCTAAGGTAAGGACCAATGGCATCTTCCTTTGTAAGTGTAGGGTGAGGAACAATAGTAATTTCAAATGCTAACTTGTCAGCCACTATAAGCTTTAGTGAATACTGTTACTAAATACATATCTTCTTTCTTATTGAATATCTTCCTTATTTATAGTCGTTTGTAATAAAGCTTCCAGATAAGAAAACTTTAGGTCATATAAATTGGTAGGTTGATGAGGATCATTACTATCAATATCCTTTCTTATTGACGATCCTTTATTATTGACCAAAGAGCACATATCCAGGGTAGGCATTCAAATGTTAGGAATCTTGTGAAGCTGAGTGAGTAGAGCGAGATGAGGTCAATTATAGTTATAGTAGGCGGAGACCAGGAAGGAGCGCTTGAATAAAATTAGAGGCATATTATCCATTTGGGTTCCATAATTAAAATTTGTCAATGGGTGAATCGCTTAATTTCCAAATTCCCTGTGCCCGCGTCCTGGGAACCTTCATCCAAAAGTCAGGGGCGTAGTGAATCAAATCCTGAAGATGAGGTGACGGAGACAAGATGTGGTGCCCAAGAATAAGAACCAAAAGAGGAGACATGGAATGAAAATAGAATCCCATTGGATGATGAATATGCAGATTTGGGTTGGTATATGTAAATAGGCTAGGCAATTGTGATCTGAGTCCAACCTCCTCTGGCCTGTAGTAGATCAAGATGTCATTCTGGGTGAATAGAGATAGCCCAAAACCCACAGCATTCACATCAATAGGTGAGTTAGATGGTAACATTAGGTTAGGTCAACCAGTCCTTGGGATTATGGATTTCTTATGGTATCTCCGATATCCTACAATTTTTCTAGGGTTGGATTAGTGGCATCGACATTTTCCATTGATCCCACCTGATCTTCGTGTCTATATGCGACTGATTCCCTTCCATCCCAGGTCGAATAGGGATACGAAAGAATGAGGAGGGGGTGGTGTGAGATGATTCATAGTTTACCTATAGTATCTTTATGAGTCGCTCATTCAGTTTTGTGCTAAATTTGCTGTCTAAAGGACACCTATTCCTCTCCCTCTTGCACACTTAACAGATCGCTACACCTAAATGACTCGAGTTTTAGATTGATACCTTTGTTAATAACGAGGATTGGGAGGATAAAAGGAAATGAATAAAGGATGGAATGATAGAATAGATAGAGTAGGTTTTTTTGGGATTTGGGATACAAAGGATAGATTCAAAGAAAATGGATAGGATCGAAAAAAACCCCCCTTTTTTATATGGATCAACCTCTAAAATTCCCTTTTATTAGGCTCCGTTCCTGACCCTCCTACCTTGGGTGATAGCTTCCCGCTCCTCATTAGATCATATTCTTTAGCACCGAACCTTTCCTTAGTTTTGGATGGGAACATCACTTGTCTGAATCACACTTCTTTCAGATATTCGTTAGACCCCACCTCGCCTTGAGTTTCATATCGAATGTATTGAACTCTTCTTTAGATATTTCTTCTTATGATGACTATTATTTATATAAATCCCTGTTGGCTCTTATTTCTTAATTTTAAATCTTGTCGAATGTGGGTGATCAAGAAGGGGTGCTTCAATACACACAGAGTTTGAGTTATAACCTTTATAAAAAGACCTTTTCCCCAGACTTGAATGCGAAGCAAATTACTTTTTTCTTTCTGTTGATTGGTTCATTGGTGGATTTACAAGGCTTAGAAAGGATTATCTTTTTGAATCCTAAATCCTAGACATGGACTTAAGGTACCATATATACACATACAAAAACATATAACATATAACAACAACCCCTTAATATTAATATTGGGAGGGAATGGTTATGCCTACTTACTGAATTACCTTTATGTTGGACAACACAAGTTGTTTAATTGTTTTAACTTCCCTTTTTATGAACTACTACAGTAATACTGAGATTTAATGGAGTGTTTTCACTTTCATCATTGGGAGGGATTCCCTAGCCTACTTTATTTATTTTTGTGCAACTACCAACTCAACACCCTTATATTACTGGTTTACAAATAATAACTTTGATATTCATAGGATTCCTTACTCACCATTTCCTTCATGAATCCTTGGGGGGTAGAATCCTCTTGTCAGGCCGAGATGAATCTGGTCAGATACTAGTGATGGCTTCAAACGACATGGATAGGAATTTATTTAGATGTTTACTTTCTTTACCCTTTCTCTAGTTTACCTACTGATACCAACTTACCACCCGTATTTTTACTAACCTTTTATTAGCTCACAAACTTTCACTTTTATGATATTTATAGGGAGAGAGGGATTGATTGTCCTGGCTAGCATTTTTGAATTTGTTTGTGCACCTTTATATCCCAACACTTGAAGATGATTTTCTTTTGGGCAGCTAGTTGGTGGGATCAATGGAACTAAACTTCCCGGTCAGATTGAGTATGGACATATACCCCTTAGGTTGGATGGGCTTAATTAGGCTGGGGATTAGAACTTTGAAATGGACAAGAAATCCCTTCAAAATGCTGCCTACCTCTCCTTTATTCTTACCAACTAGGAACCCACCTAATTAACCTTACAATTTCCCTTTTTACCTAGCCAGCCTTGGAAGGGAAGAGATTCACATATAGAGCTTCACTGGATTTGATACATCATTCAACATAGTCACATAGGAGTTCTTCTGGGTAGTACTATGACCTATTGGTATGAACGAGCCTTTCCAAGGGTAGAACAATTTAGGATTACCAACTGCTTGAGAGGAAGAGCCCTACTTCACTCTTTTACCTACTCCACCCTACCCACTTGGGGATAGATAGATGTTGCTTCAGCCAGGAAAAAAATGTAGGGTTACCACTAGGATATTTATACCCTTACTTATGTGCATGCTATTCACCTGTAACCCTTTACTTCCTTTCTTCACCCAATGGAGGAGTGCTTCCCAACAAAACTTGTTGAAGCTAGGAGTAGGAGCCAGAGGGTAGGCACTAGGATATTGACTATTTACCCTACCTTAGTCTTATTTCTACCACGTATTCTATTTTGGGTACCACGAACGAACTATTCTTGTTAGTCCCTATTAACCTTGCCAACTAGAATCCAACTATCGTATAACCACCAAACACTTCCATCATTAAGAGTACCACTTCATTCCTCTTGTCCGACCAGGCTGAACCTGACCCACCTTGTTGAGTAGTAGTCATACATTTCATACCACAACACATAAAACACTGGAACTTAATACCCATTAATTTAATTAGTGTTGTTAGGAATATTGCACCTTCTGTGGACAGAAGCTGTTCCTCTGGTGTGAATGGTTCAGATCCAGAACAAATGAGTGAACGATAAAGGATGGAGACCTTCCCTGAATGTTGTAAACACCTGGAATAATGCTTTGATGACGAACTTGGACATAGATAACATACATACAACATATATCTATGTCATATAGACTCAAATTTGAGCATAGCCATGACCATACAAATATGGATCCATGCTTGACATACAAAACTCCATCGCAACCTGGGGAAAGCAATGAGTGCTAAACAAGTACCCAGGGTCTTCATCTCGTTTTCCCCAAAGTACGATTCTATCCATGTGATTACAATGTTCTAAATTCAAACATGGTAGAAACCACTTGAGTACCGACCAATGATGTGAACCGTTAACAAGTGGGATGGAGATCACCATTGATGTCAATGATTCCCAAGGTACCCTAGTACAATCTACTAAGTGTGAATAAATGTCTTGATGTCGAACGCCCAGTTAATTCTATCGATCAAAGGTCAATGATGTGAACCTATGTCGAGAGCAAGAGAATCTGTCATTGAGGCATACACATCTCATGGTACTAAATTTGTTTCTATGACTATTTCCCGGATGATGAGCTGATGTCGACTGGAATAGTCTCGTCGAAGAAGGGCCATGATGAATCCCACATTGACGACATGAAACTTGGAACCAAGTTATGGAATGATGTGAATGAAGTAACCATAAGACCGACTCAAAAGTACTGACAAAGAGGCTGTTTTGGCTATAGAGATAAACTTATTCAACTTCCCTTTGAACATCGGGTGGCATGACAAAAGACTTGGTAGCATGACTATACCAGACAAACACACAGTTCAGCGGTGGACAATGCATTATTTTGAAAGACTCAAAGGAGTGACATGACTCATGAAAGTGGATCATGATGGAGATCAGCTGAATACCCAATTAATGGAAATGATATGCAGACAAGTGCCATTTTCAAAGGTAACGACAAACTGCCATTTATTTGCAAAATTATTCCCTTCCCTTAATTTCCCCATCATGGTTGATGAGTGCCTCTTTTCATTTTTACGAGTTCAAAGAGGGTAACAAACACTCATTGTAGCTCATCCGAAGACAATTCCAAACTCATATGTTTTACGAACCTGAGAGAGGAGGGGTTCGTTCCCAAAAGAGGGTCTCTCAAAGTTTAATTTAATGAGTCCAATGAAAGTTAACTCAATATCGTTCATGTTTAGAGAGTCTGAACGACCATGAAAGAAGACTCCACAGGGTCCTTTTTTGTAAATAGTTCACCTGAACTGAAAAAGTGATAACCTATCATCATACGAATGACTCTTCAAGTGCTTTAACAATTGTGAAGAAGACAAGATCGCTCGACAATCTTTTCATATTTAAGGATCCCGAAAAGAGTTTAAAGAAGACTCCACTAGGTCTCTTTTCATGATGAGGGATTTTACGAGTTTGAAAAGAATCAGAAAAGGACTCAAACCTTTGATGCTAAGTTTCAAGAGCATGAACAAAGTGTCACAATAAATTCTCAAAGACAATTTCTTTTTTATGGTAGTACAAAAACGTAAAAAACAAACTCCCAAAACTTTTACTACCACCACTCTTTATCCCGCAATGACTTAAAAAACAACGGTTAAACTCTCCAATAAATGGCATTAAAGGATCATGACTAATAGATTTTAAAAACTATGATATGCCAAAACCTAGAATGTTTATAAAAGTTATGTAAATAGTAAAATCAAAACATTTTACCATTTACCAATAGTGGAGAGCCTTTGGATAAGTTTCTTGGTCAAATTTTCAGTTAGTGATTCCGGGAACATCTACCGTCGTATTTACGCACCATCAGTTCCAGGTAAAAGCTTGAACCTTTCTCTTTCATTTTTTATTTTTGGTGGTGTTTTGGGATATTTGAGTGAGCCCTAAAACCATGGATGTGGGCACCTCTCTTATCCCTTGCAGGATAAGCGGTAACCCGCAAGAACCGCTCTTGAAACACTCCACTCAGGTGGTGCCACAGCCTGTCCTCAATGAGACATAGGTGGTGTTAGCCGTGGGTGAATAAAAACATATGTACAAGGAAAATTAGCTAAAATTTGATGATTTAAATGGTTGATGATGTTTCTAATTGGCCTTGTGATGGTTTTGGGCAGGTTTCTATTGATAAAAAATGGTTATTTGGAAAGAGAGGAAACATGACAATGATGATGCATTTGCCTAATGAAACGCGGGTTGTATAGCCACGTTGAGAGACCATGGTCTGCTAAAGTTTTTCTGCACACCCAGTATGGTGTCACATGAGCGCTTATTAGAGCATATTCTCCATATGTGGAATCCAGAGCAACAATATTTTGAGGTGGGTGCTCATGTATTGAAAATTGAAGTAGAAGATATCTACTTCCTGACAGGCCTATTGAGACGGGGTGCTCCCATCTCTTTGAATGGTTCCTGTGGAGGGGACATCACCACTCAGGAATTGATAAATCGCCATTGTATTCTTGGGACCAAAAAATCGGGGAATAAAATTCCCATAAAAGCAGTGGTGGATGGCCCTCTTCGTACATTTTTATTTACCATGCAGAGAGTGGCGGGGAGCCAAGCGGTACATCAAGCATCTAGAGAACATATGCTCTACACTATAGAGGCTATGGTTCCCACAATATTCAATTGGGCAGAAGATCTATTACCGGTTTTCAAGGATTAGCTGACCAAGTGTTGGTAGGGGTAGCTGAAGTAGTTCAGTTTTGGTTCCATCTTAGCATGTTTCTTTTTTGAGCGGGTCCCCCAGCTGAGAAGCTAGGTGGTATTCATAGATTTGAGGGCAAGAGACCCTCGCATGCTGAGGTGGGTCCAGATCATGGTCCAAACAGGACCAGGTGGAGGCAAGGTGAAGTTCGGAGACCCATTTTTCCGATGGCTAAGAGATCAACTCCTCATGGTTGAGGACTATGCATACATGGGTACTGACTTTAGGGGTGACCCTGACCTACCACTTCCACCTGGTGCACAGTGGGGTGACATCGGTAAGAAACAAAAACCCTAAAATGGCCATTGTGTTTTTATGTTTTGATGTTTTATATTTTTTATGTGTAGTAACAAGACTTAAATGTTTTTATGCAGATGTTGAAGTAGCACGACCTGGGGGATCCTCCCCACTAGACAGGTGAGGCAGAGCTCATTTTGTACCACAGGGTAATGATGTGATAGGGGAGTTAGAGGATAACCTTGAGAGTTTAAATCTATACATACCAGATGCCTCGATCGATGACCTCCCACTGAGGTACCAGAGGCCCACAGCGGGAGTACTAGGTCATTTTAGTAGACTGCTACATCGAGTAGCCCGGGCGGTCATGTGTTACCACGAGCATCACTAGATGATAGGCCGCATGATGTATT
>LPNX010522683.1:0-30763 GCA_001517045.1 Pseudotsuga menziesii | reverse complement strand
TACTTTTGGTGTTTATGCATCTCAAATGGAAAATGTATTTACATGAGTTTTATGTGTCTTTTATAGTTTATTTACATTGAACCATGTTTGATTTTCATGTCATGAATGGGCAATATGCCAGTCTAGGATGTAATTTTCCAACGAATCGGCAACTGCATTATCTTTCGTAGGAATATGCCTATAGATAATAGCTTCAAATGATCTCTCCAATAAATGTACCCTTCGAAAGAGATGGAGAAGCATGAGATTCATAATGGTATAGACATGGTTTAAATGACAAACCACTAGTTGTGAGTCCATCAAAACTACCAAGTTACGGACATCTTGGGAGGCAGCTTTAGTCAGAAGACCTATGACTCCTTGATACTCTGCGATATTGTTGGTAGCGGGACCAATACAAACCGTTCTTGAACTGACCAAACTGTGAGCTGGGAAATAGAGAACCCAAGCAGCTGAGGCAAGATTCAAGGTGTGGCGGCAAGCACTGTCAGCGAAGCCATAGAAAGCCATCTGCTTTGCACGACCAAAACATGGTATAAATAGTTACGGGCACTAAACTCAAAACCATATTGAAAATACTTAAGCACACTAAAAATTCAAGTAATATACATATATACATGGTATTATAGAAGAAATATTTAGGCATAGTACCTCTTCAGGTACAACCCATTGTGAGGTTTTTCTAAGTGGATTCCATCATAGTCCACGAGCTCATAGGCCCCTTTCTCTAGAAATTTGGAAATAACTAAAGGACCATACCACATGGATTCAAACTTCCCTTTCCCTAGTTTCTCATATCTCTGATCATAGGTTAAAACTAGGTCACCTTCGTTAAAGGCACGAGGTTGGATAGACTTGTCATACTGTGCTTGTTGTAATCTCACATATCACATAAGGTTACCAATAATACACACTAAAACATATATAAATATAAAACAGAGACAAGAGATAAGAATAGATAGGTGAATAAATAGATTATATTATATAAATGAGTCCATACAACACAGAGAATTGAACTGAGTTCTCATCTGGCTCAACAGCCTAATATATATGATTACAGAACGGTTACAAAATAACAACCTGTCGGTTCAATGAACCGACACGACCTTAGGTGGTCGACCTAATCTCTAGATTTTAGTCGGCCGCCTGACTTAGTCAGCTGATCGACTAAGTCGACCCATCGACTTAGTCGGCTGATCGACTAAGTCGGCTATCATTCAAGTCGACTTATCGACTTGCTCCTTCTACATCTCCCCCATGAACAAAACGTTTCTTTGTCCTGAAGAAACAGGGAGGTACAAAATTCTTGCTGGCCTTTAATATTTATTATGGTGGGCTATGAAGTCTGATGGTCAGCCATTTCTGTACACAGAATTCTACAATGGCTGGGGTTGTGATGGCGAGGTGGTGTTGGAAATCTATCCAACTTTGCAAAACTTTCTAGATGTCGATGGTGAGTGTGGTCAGTCCTGACAAGATTGACATCTTTTCTGAGATGGAGACTTTAGCTATCATCCCCATTTTGGGACCCATAAACTGGTACTTCTCCTCTGTGGTTTTGATAAGTCATTTCATTTGTGGATAGATGATGTCAACTTTCTCTAAGTTAGGGAGATCTTGTTGTACCCACTGATGTGCTTCCCTTTCCGGTTTCTGCAGTTTGGCGGTTTCAAGCACTATCTATTTTTCTATTGTCATTCTAAGTGCTTCCTCAGTGGTCTTTCTGCTCTCTAGTGCTTGAATCCCTTGCCGAGTCTGTCGAGTTTGTTGATAGACTTGCCCATAGTGAGTTGGCCAGTCTCTTAGTACTTCTTGGATTACGACAGACTCCTCGATATGATCTTGCAATACTTTATATGCTTCAGAAAATGCAGTGTTCTGTGTCATGAGAAGTCGGGTAGTTTCCTCTTTTTGTTCTTCCTTGGTTTCCTGAATGTGCACTTAGAGGGTCGACACCATGCTCTCAAAATAGATGATATGCTCTTTCAAGCGGTCTATCTGTGTTGATCTCTATGGGGCCCGACATGACGACTGGGCCAAATTCCTGCATTTTTCAAGAAACTTGACCTGTTCTGTGTTTTTGTCCTAGAGTTCTTTATTTCTTCGCTCACTCCTTGTCTTTGCTTCACACGCTAGGGTTTTGAAGAGTTGGCCCATCTCTGTGTCAGTCAAGGACCTTGCATCCTTCAAGCTAATTTGGATTTTGGGAGGCTTTGCATGATGCTCCTTTTTCTGTTTCTCCATCCTCTTCTTATGCTTGTCTTTATTTGGTTTCAGTGTACCTGCAATAGTCGAGGCGGGGTCTTTGGTTTGTGGGTTAGAGACCAATGGTTTGTCTATTTGGGGAGGTGGGATGACTACCAACTTTGGTTGTGTGGATGTAGTCAGTTGTGGTGGGCTTGTCTCTGAGCCAGGGGGTGGTGGTGGTGGTGGATATGGTGGTGGTGGTGGTGATGGAGTTGGCGAATGGTCGGGGGTGATTGTTTTGGGGGAGGTATGGTTGAGTGGTGGGTCATCGGTTTGAGGGTGTGAGTTTAAGTCGGGTTCTCCCTCAGTAGGTGCGGTGATTGGTAGGTCAGTTTGGAAAACGGGGTCGGTTGGTGCAATAATGGAGGACTGATGTCCAGTCACTTTTCCTTCCTTGTCGAGATTTCTTGTGAAAGTTGACGTGATGGTTGCAACGATTAGGGGCTGTGCACTCTGTCCTATGAATATAGGTGCCTGGGTAGAAATTTTCTGAGCCGACTTAAACAACGCAGGTAGTGTCTCAAAGAAAGCTTGCAAGTTGCTATCTCTGTTGAATTTTTCTTTTACCTTCTCCGTCATCGCACTTTTGTATAAGTCGAGGGGGCTGACTGACTGTGGTACCGGTGCTTGCTCCTTGGTTATTTTGGTCAGTGATGGGGGTGGAGGCATCGACACAAGATTGATGATGTTTTCAGGTGTCGTCATAGTCTTTGCTTTCTTCAGTCAACCTGCTTGTGCCCCAGCATTGACAAATCGCTCGAACTGGGTTTCGACCGGCACTTTATTTGCTGCAGCATCCTCTATGATGTTGAGGGCTGTGGCTGCCAATTCGTCCTCATCCTCTAATGATTCGACAATGATAAGCTTGCTCTTACCTTTACCTTGTTGTTGTTCTTGTGTTTTTATTTTATTCCTGGATGCTACTATTTCTTTTACTATTTTTTGAATAATGCCTTTTGTAACAGCATACTCAGGGTTGTCATGTTCTGTCTTGCCTGTCGGTGCCTGAGTTGGGAGGTATCTGCTATTGTGGCTACCGCTTTGGCTTTTCGGTCTAGGGTTCTATTCTCTTGGCGGTCAGAGGTTTGATAGTTATCTACAGTCGACCAGTGTGTTCAACTGATGTCTCCTCCGACACAAATGTGCTGATGTGGAGGTTGAGCTCACAGTCTTCCTCTTTTTCCTGGTCAGTGAGTGGCTCTTCGATTGAGAAGTCAATCTGTTTTGCTGCTGCTGGTACTGGTATTTTTGTCTTGGCCTGTCGAGACAGTTCTCAAAAGATCTGGTCAATAGATGGATAGTAGTCGAGGGCTTTAGCATTGGAATTATTACCCTACATATACCACACCGAGGTATGGTCGAGCTCCAGCTGGATGTGGGAGTTCGCTGGTAGATTTCATCAGATGTTTTGAGGCAACCTCCATCTAGTCATGTGGACTTTGAGTTGTTGGAACCAGTTGTCTAAAAATACTTTCCTGCGCTCCAATTCATGCAAGGTTCCTTTCTGGGAGAAGGGTTTAAACCTCCACATGTCGAACTTCGACGGTTCCTGAAAGACTGGGCTCCCCTCTGAGAATAAGTGGTACATGACAATCCATAAGATGAGGGAGGGGAACTTGATGATTCCCCCCATTTCTTGACATTGCTCATAGATGGTATTCACCATGTTGGTGACATAATCACCCCATTTGTATATTCGTCTATTGGTGGAAATGGTGTCAACGACTTCTAGCATTTATAACTTAAGGTCACTACCTCGACCTGCTAAAGTGAGTGTTATTGCAATGATTTTGGAGACAATCTGTGGCCTTCGGGTTGTGATTTGGCTAATCATCAACCCCTTGGATTTTTTACCAGAAGGTGACCCAATGAACTCTTCGACCAGTCCTTCTTTGATTCCGACTGGTACGAGGTCTCCTTTATTAGAGAGGCCGGTCAACTTGGAGATGACATCTCCAGATATGTCGACCAGCTCGTTGAAGTAGAACCAGCCATTGTGATATCGAAGGATGATGAATTTGATAGTAGCTTCCTTCATTCCACCAAAGCTGGCCATCAACGGTGCGTTGGCATAGATGAAGAGAGTGTTGCGTTTGATTTTCTATGCTGCTTGAGTGGCCTTTTTGTCAATAAAGGCCCTTTCTTGTATTTCAATCCATATCTTTTTCCATGAGCCTTCCTATACTTTGACATTTTTGATTTTTTTCAACCTGCGAACTAAAGGTGTATCTGCAGCTTGTATCTCCTTGGCTTTAGTGGAGGCTCTAGTTTGTTTGGGGGCCATGGTGTCGGTTTGGTGGTCGATGTCACTAAGGGGTTCTTGGCTTTTGGTCGACTAGATGATCTGATGCTCTGTCTGTATAGGTTGCAGTGAATGAACCTTCGGTGATCCAGTATTTATAGGAGATGCTATGGTTGTGTGCAGTGATGAGTGTATTAATGGTGGACGTGATGTTCCAGCTGGAGTATGCAAGTATGTGTTAATGGTGAATTGCTTTCAGTGCTCGATGTCATGAATGCACGATGGGACTATCGAATTCGTTGGTTGATGTCGGTGATGAGAATGGTCGACAGAAGTAGTCGTTCGATGAAAGTGGTCGATGGTGCTAGGTCGATGGTCATGATGGCGGTTGTCGAGGTGATGATTTCCTGTCATGGTTTTCTATTTGTAGGGTATTATTTTGTTTTTGGAATTTTTAGTTTTTTATGGATTTTGGTTGACAGTTATGGTCGTTATATGATCTTTTTTTTTTTAGATTTAGTTTTTGTAGCGTTTTAGTCGGGATCCATTAACGAGCTTCCGAAATACCATGCCGTGTAAGGTCCTTAGTTGGACTAATCTATTGGGATGTATCTCTTCGACAACGTAAGGTCCCATCCATTATGTGTGGAATTTCTCAGGTTTTCCTTTGACCCGACTATTGTATAGTAGACCAAGGTCTCTGACCGACAGGTTTTTGTTATTAATGTTGCATTCGTGCCATGCTTTCTGTTGTTGCTTCTCGATTTCTTGGTGTTGTATAGCCATGAGTCGATGCTCTTCCAACTTGCTGAGTTGAAATAGTCGGTCCTTCCTTCCCTGTTCGACATCGACATGTAGTATTTCTGCAATAATAGGTGTATGTTGTCAGAAGTGTAGTGGAACTACTGCTTCTTGTCCATAGACTAATCGAAAAGGAGTTTGGCGGTCGATCGTTTATAGGTTGTTTTGTATGCCCATAAGACTGTAGGTATTTTCTCATCCCAGCCGTCCTTGTCAGCATTACATATTTTGGTTAATCCTCTTGTTAATGTTTTATTGAATGCTTCAATTGCTCCATTCGACTGAGGATGATATGTTGTACTCCGACGGTGGTCGATTTGGAACTGGTCGGTTAGGGTTTTGATAGTTTTGTTGATAAAGTGTGTCCCCTGGTCACTAATTAGGGTTAGTGGACATCCAAATCTAGTGATGATATTCTCATAGATAAACTTAGTAGCTATCTCACTAGAACATGTATCGACCGGTTCAGCTTCTACCCATTTAGTAACATATTCCATTGCAGTAATGATATACCTTGCACCTGACCTTTTTGCTGGTATAGGAAATGGTCCTATGAAGTCTATTGCCCAAATTTCAAATGTGATATTTGGGTTTACTGATATCAAGGGAATTTCTGTACTAGGCAGGGGTCGACCTAGTCATTGACATTTGTTACATCGACTAACAAAATTTTTTCAATCTCCGTGGAGTGTCGGACACCATAATCCTGACTGTTGGATTTTCTTTGCAGTTGTGTCAGCTTGAAAATGTCCTCTTGTAGGTCCATAGTGTGCTTCATGCAGAACGTGGTCTCGTTCATGTTCTAGTACACACCTTATGAGGATATCATATAATCCCATTTTTTATAAAAATCCATTGATGAGACTGTATGGTGCAGCCTTCATAGCTAAGATCTGCTTTTTCTTGGTGCTCATACCTTCTGGTGCATGTCCATTTTCTAAGAACTCACATGTTTCCTCTAGTTCTGCTGGGATTGCTTCTATCTGAAATAAATGTGCATTAGGCAAGTCATCGTCGACTCCTGTCGGTTCTTCTCCTATGTCGATTCGGGATAGATGGCCGGGACCGACATTTAACTTACCTGGTCGGACAACGACTTCAAACTCAAATTCTTGGAAGAGAAGTAGCCATCGACAAATCCTTCCATGATGGAGTGGTTTATTGAAAAGATAATTCAGAGCCTGATGGTCAGTATAGAATATAAATGGGTTAGATAAGAGATAATTTCGATACTTTTGGAGGGAAAAGACCATACCTAGGGCTTCTCGTTTTGTGGTTGAATAGTTTCTTTTAGACTTGTTTAATTTTCTGTTGTTGTAAACTATGGGATAATCCATTCCATCATTTCCTGGTTGAGTTAGGATTTCTCCTATTGCCAGGCCTAATGCATCAATGTGAACATGGAATTTGATCGACCGGTTTGGAAACTTTAGGATGAGGGCTTCGACTAGTTTTCTTTTTAATTTTTTGAATGATATGTGGCATTCCTCTGTCTAGTTAAACTCTCGATCTTCCCTTAATAGTTCTTCAAGAGGGTAGTTCATATCTGAATAATATCTTATGAATTTTCTATAATAGCCCATGTGGCCAAGTAACACCCTGAGTTGTTTGAGGTTTATTCGTGGTTTCAGGTTGAGGATAATTTTAATCTTTGCAAAGTCGACCTTAATACCTTCCTTACAGATAATGTGCCCTAATAATATCCCTATTGGGGTCACAAATATACATTTATTGATGTTTAGGGAGAGTTGAATTTGTCGACATCTCTCCAGAATAAGTCAGAGCCCTTTGCAATGATCTTTTAGCATGGAATATATTGTCCAGTCATCAAAGTATATTTCCATGGTCTTGTAAATGTATTCTTGAAAAGTTTTAACAACAATTCGAGAGAACACTACAGGTGCATTCTTTAATCCAAAAGGAATAACTTTGTAAGCAAAGGAACCAAATTCACACACAAAGGTTGTCTTCTTCTGGTCCTCTTTAGCTATTGGTACATGGTTATAGCCTGACAATCCATCTGTAAATGAGTAGCATTCATGTCTTGCAACTTCATTCAAGATTTCATCTGCATAAGGGGTTGGAAATGGGTCTATCAATGTTACTTTGTTTAGTTCCCTGAAGTCGACACAAATTCTTAATTTGGTTGGGTCATGTTTCTTAGGTTGAACCATCATTGGACTTGCCCATTCTAATTGGTCGATAGGGTAGATGATGCCTGCTGCTAACATGTTATCAATTTCCCTTTTGACTATCTCCGTGTACTTGTGATCTAGTTTATAAGTCATTTTCTTCACAGGTCGAACATCAGGTTTAGTATCAATTTTCATTTCTCCCATTTGATGGACTAAGCCTTTGAGGTCTTTGTAATCTCTAGCAAATACATCTTGGAATTCCTTTAGTAAGTTCACTATTTCTGTGATCTATTGTTCGATCCAGTAGTCACCAATATTTGCCATTTTTGGTCGATCATCATTTGAGATGTCGAATTCTTTAGTTTTGACCTTAGCATCTAGCCACTCTGGTGCTTTGGATTCATTGATTGGTCGACTTCCTTCTTTGAACTGTGAAAATGTGGCAGGGAAGTTGGATGCAGTCATTCTATCAGTATCTTTTTTGTCTGTTGATTCGACTTTCAGGATGGTGCAAATAGGTTTTGTTGTTTCGACATGGTTGGATTTCCATCTAAAGCTTTTTCCTTCTATGTTTTCGTTTTCTAATTGTAATCTTGTCGACTGAGGCTTTAGCTGTGTTTGTATTTTGTTACATTTCCTTGTCTGTTGGTGATCTTGTAAGGGTTTATTTTCGGTCAGTTGGATAAATTCTTTAATTTGTTTTGTTGTTTCGACCAAATTTTCATTTGAGGTATAAAGTTGAAATCTTTAATAAAATTTTCCCTGACTTCGTGCCATAAGAAGGTTTCACCTCTAGCTTCTTCCATCTTATACCATTTGTTTGGTAAGTCGGATAGGGTTTATGGGAATAAGTGTGGCCATGCTCGTTCATCCCTATATCCAAGTCTTCTCCACTCATTTTCAAAGGTTTTGATATGATCTTCTGGGTTTTGTCCTTAAGTGAATACAGGTATTTGGGCTTGTTGGGTTAACTTCTTTCCTCCAAACCTTTCGACAAAGTAAGTCGAAGCAGTTGTCCAGGTCTGTAGCCTTGTTTGATGGGTATCCCACCATCTAGCAGCTTGTCTTGTAAAAATTTCAATTAGGCTTTGAAGTCGGCCATGTTCACCAATATTTTTGGAGACTTGTTCGACATGCATGACTGGTGATTCCCTTTCCTTATATCTTGGTAGTTGTGTGGTATTCAGGTTGGTCGATTGTAAGGTAGGGTGTTCCCTAATTTTATTTTCAAATATTTTTGGGACAATGGACACTATGAAGCACTGCTGGGTGGGATTTTTCTGTACTTTTTGTATAGTCCAACACCCTCTTGCTTGTGTTTCATAGTTATCAATCTCCCAATCATACAATTCGGTGTCGGAATTATAACCAACTGAGTCTTGGTTACCTAAGTGAAGTTCTCCATGGATATTTGGTTCTATGTAGTCTGCATTGTTGTGGATTTGGTAGAGTTGTCGGACATCAACTTCTTCATCAATAGGTTCAGTCCAAGGTTCCCCTTGAGATGGATGAATGGGTACAATGAACTTTTGTCCATTTGCTTTTAACTTGATGCGTTTTTTGTCCAGGGATATGGATGCTTTAATATTTATACCCCAAGGTTGATCGACTAACGCTGGGAAGGAACTGGATCCTTCCTTCGGGTCGATGATTTCAAAATCGACCTTGGTCAAAATTCCTTTTATAGTCGTGTTGACGTTTTTCCAGACTCCAATGGATTCAATTAGGCCTTGGTCGGCTAGTTTCAGGTATATGGCTGACTCATAGAGTTGAGGTCTGCCCATTTGTTCCCAAGTGTCATGAGTCATGATGTTTACTTGTGAGCTGAAGTCGAGCACTACCTGTCGGACGTGATAACCTTCGATTTCCAGGTCGACAAGTGGGTCGGCATCACCTTTGTCTTTTTTATTTAAGCTGTAGATGTTCTTTGTTTGTTTTTCAGGATTGGTACCTTTTATTTCATACATCAAATTGATAAAGTGGGATACTGCATTGTCTGTTTGAACCAGCTAGATTAATTTATTTATTGTGTTAGGTCAACTGTTATGAGCGTTTTATTGTCATGCAATTTCTTTGAATACATTAGTTGCTTCCTTGTATATTTGTTTCTCCTTTAGTGGGTCAGGATAGACATTTTTCTCTTTTATTCTACTAATTTTGGGGTTATCAGCTCCTGTTTTTGTTCCTTGTTGATTTACAATATGTAAATTTTTGGTGGTGATTACATCATTTTTTTGCACACAGGACAAGACATTAACATTTTTTTTCGTATTAATTTTTTCTAACATGGTAGGGCAATCCTCTAGTGAGTGATCCCCTACCCCACAATGAGTATAGAATTTGAGATCAGTTCTGTCCTTGTATGGATAGTCTGCGTATCGATGACCCTCTTTATAACAGGTGAATCACTGGATGGGTCGACGTGGTCGGTTGTCATGATTCCCAGGGAATCGAACTCTTCCTCCATAGCCTGGGTGTCGATTTTTGTACCGGCGCTCATATCCTAGACCATTGTATCTTTGACCGTTCGGATCGTTTGCTAGATTGTTTTTCCCATTATGTTGTGCCACTGAATTTGTTTGGTAGTTCGCCTGATACTTCTGTCGATTTTTTAGGTTCAACTGACAGTCGGTCGTGTTATGACTTTTGTTCTTGCAAATGGCACACCAGGAGTCCTTGCCATTCTTCATATTGAATGGGCAATATTTCGTCGAGTGATCTTCGTGCTCCTGGAAAATGTCGCAAAAGGACTTGGTTTGTACGAATCAAACGTTGTCGGCTATATTCTTGTCGACAGTTATCTTTCGAATGGCCGGCCATCGAGCATTTGGTGCACCAGATCTCCTGATTCTTGAGGCTTAGTTCCTTCAGAGACTTTTGTACGTTCTTGAGTTGTTCTTCCAATCTATGTTCCATGGGGTAAGCAGGTATGCCTTCGTCCATCTCCACCTGAAGAGCTTTTGTTAGCGCATCTTCATAAATTTTGAACATCTCTAGACTGATGTGTCGGCGTACTTTCTGAGATAGTCCTACAAGAAACCACTGGATTAGTAACTATTCATCTATAACATAATCCAGCTGGCTGAGTAGGTCTTTCCAATGCTTATCGTAGTCGCAAACAGTCTCCCCTGGATTTTGTGATGTGGTTTTAAGTTTTTTCGCGACCAGGTGCTTAGCATCTAGGGTTTAAAAAAATGACAAAAATTGTGCCTTAATTTTAGCTTTTGTCGCTCTGGGTTGTCTTTCCAAAAAGGTCATATACCACATCAATTCCCTTTTCCTTAAGGCACCTGCGAACTGTGCCATTTGTCTATCTTCATCTGTAACTTAGTTGGCCTCCCAAGTCGACTCGTAGATGAACCAGTGTAGTATAGAGGAATGTAAGCCGATCCATGACCCATGTCTGAATCACTGTCACTGCTCTCAGGAGGTGGCGGCGGTGGAGGTGGGGGTGGTGATGAGGGTGGTGGGGTTATTGGTGTGTTCGTCTCTGCAGAACTCTAGTCGACGGAACTTCCATTCCCATTGGTTGTTGATTCTTCGTCGACTTGCAGTCGTTTGATGTCAACTTCTGTTGTCGATGGTCCACTGCAACTATTTGTCCATAGTTTTGAATTTTATGTTTCTCCTAAAGCTATATTTGGCGAGGGGGGGGATCTCCCTCATGTGTCGGTAAGAGAAAGTGGATACTTCGGTTGGAAGTTGCCGCTTGAAAGGTCACCCAATTCCCTTCCTCTAGCCGACGTATAATTAGGTGTCATCCAGTATACGTGTTGTCACCTAGTCGACTCCATATACTAAATTCACTAGCTCGTAGTTGTAGGTCATCTTCGACAATAGTCTGTATTCGAGTACGTGGATTCAATGGAGAGAGGGTTGTTCCTTCATTGGGAGTTCTTAATTGGAGAGCTTCTGGATTCTCTATCCAAAATTCTTCCTCCTTAGAGGATGCTTCTTGTTCCATGCCTTCTTCATGTCAGTCATGACCCGACTCTAACAGAATCTCTTCCTGGTCGTTCTCCCTAGGACTTCTTCTTCTATGTAGCTCTAAGGCTGTTTCTCGTCTTGCTTCCCTTCTCTGGTGTCTCTCTTCCCTTTCTATTTTCTGAATGTCTGACATACCTTCGTATGATACTATTCTCTTAGGTTCCCTTTTAGTTGACTTCTCATTACTGGTGACTAATATCTAGTTGTAGTCGACTAGGATCCACTATAATCTATCTCGACATATGACCAGCTACCCCCCCATAGCCTACCCGACGCTTTTTAGAAAGCCCAGATAGTGCAGTCTATTTGCTTAGGAAGTATTCCCACTCCCTTTCTGCAATGAAATTTTCCCACTTCCTTTGCTTCTTCGCCCAGTTAGAGTTTAATGGCAGTTCGTGAAGTGATGGACGACGTTCATCGATATGTCTTGATCCTTTCTTGATCAAGAATTTGAACAGCAAGGTCGGTAGGGAACACAAAAATTGTTCGGTGAGATCTGTGTAAAATTCTCCTTGACTGTTTCCACTGAAGTTTTGTCTTCAACTGCTTGCTCCTCATAGAAGTCATCGACGATTTTATCAAACCACTCTGACAAGTTTGTTCTACCTCCACGGATTAGTTTCTCCAACAACTGTTGTTCTTTAATCTTGTCCGACTTTCTCATCCAAGAATTTCTTCAAAAGTTGGGGCACTGATTCAACAAAATTTTCATGCGTCTATGTGAAAAATATTTCTTTTGCTTGTGCGACTGTTAATCTGTTCCTTCGTGCGTAATTCTATAAATAGTTTGCAACTTTACGTTCCCACCAGCCCTTCATCTCCTACTCTGGTATCATTTGTTTGCATACATTCCAGTCGTGTACTACCGGCAACGGAACCAATGTTGTAATCTCACAAATCACATAAGGTTACCAATGATACACACTAAAACATATATAAATATAAAACAGAGACAAGAGATAATAACAGATAGGTGAATAAACAGATTATATTATATAAATGAGTCCATACAACACAGATAACTGAACTTATTTCTCATCTAGCTCAACAACCTAATATATATGAATACAGAATGGTTACAAAATAACTACCTGTCGGTTCGGTGAACCGACACGACCTTAGGTGGTCGACCTAATATCTAGCTTTTAGTTGGCCACGCGACTTAGTCGGCTGATTGACTAAGTCGGCCCATTGACTTAGTCGGCTGATCAACTAAGTCGGCTATCATTCAAGTCGACTTATCAAATTTCTCCTTCTACAGCGCCTTAATGCGTTTCTTGTGTGCCTCATTGGCTAAGGCAACATCTCTTCTAGTTTCGTCAAGGTTGTTCAAGTAGAGAAATGTTTCTTCCTCTATGGAAGTGTCTGGAAGAAGTTTGATGACAAGTTTCAAGGATGGAATTTTACATTGAATAGGTAAGACAACTTCTAGTCCATAGACAAGCTGGAAGGGTGTAAAACCAGTAGTTGTTTTTACCGAAGTCCTATAAGCCCAAAGAGCAGAGAAAAGAATATGGTCCAGTTGGATTTATGGTCTCCAACCATCTGACACAACATTGTTTTCAAAACTTTGTTAATGGCCTTGACTTGACCATTAGCTTGTGGATAATAGGGCGTTGAGTTTTCATGATGAAAACCTAGCTTTACACTTAATTCCTCCATCATTTGATTGCGGAAATGTGATCCGGAGAATGGAATCGATACCACGTCTATAAAAAGTGTCACTCTAGATGAGGTAGTATTTTATGTGGTGACGGATACAGAGATGACCATCACGGGATAGAGTGGGCTGAAATCTTTGTGTCTGCAGATAAATGAGCAAATATCAATACCATGGGTTAGTAGTGCTTATCAAGAATAGGAATTCGTTTGGGAATGAATCACTGGGCTCAGATTCCGTTGAAGCACAGGGAAGATCACACAGTAGCTCAACAAAGACTAAGGATTTCTTTGATGTAGCTTTGGCAAATTCTAGATCAAACTCTAATAGGATGACTATCCATCGGGAGTACTTGCCTCTGAGCACCTGATGAGTCAGGATGTAATACATAGGGTTCTGGTCTACGAATACGGTGGTTGTGCGAAGCAAAATGTAGTGAGGAAATTTCTGAACAACAATGACTGTGGCCAATGCTATTTTTCCATGTGTGAGTATTGAGTTTCAGAATCTATGAGATTCTTACTAGCATAGTAGATCACGGGATCTTGATCGTCGGGATTCTCCTACACCAAAACCATAGCGATGGTAGTAGTGGAGGAAACAATGTATAAGAGAAAATCCTTTTGAATAATCTGGGGGGTGTATCACGAGTGAGTGAGTCAGAGCATGTTTGAGATTATCAAAGGCTTGTTGGGCTTGGTCATCCCAAAAGAATGGAGTGTCCTTCTTAAGGAGATGCATATAACTGTGTGTTTTCTCTGCAAAATTGCAAATGAAATGGTGGAGGAAGTTTGGCTTCCCTTGCAAACTTTGGAGTTCTATAAAGTTGGTTGGGGCTGGTAGGGCTAGAATAGCGACAATTTTCAATGGATCTATCTGGATGCCATCCTTAGAAACCACAAAACCTAATAGGCGTCCCATCTCAATGCAAAAAACACATTTATGAGGATTGAGCCATATGTTATGATGACGACATCTTAGGAAAATGTCTCTAAGATGACCAGGGTGGTCCTCCCGTCACTGTGAATGAGCTGGGAGGTCATCAAGGTATGATTCTACAATATGGTTTATATTGTGAAACAGATAGGACATAGCAGGCTGGAAAGTGGCTCCAACATTTTTCAGGTCGAATGGTAACTTCCTTTATGCAAAGGTTCCCAATGGGAAAATAAATGTTGTCCTGTGTTGATCAGTGGGTAAAATATCAATCTGATTATAACTCGAAAATCCATCCATGAACGAGAAGATGACACTTATGGCATAGTTGTCGATAATTTGGTTGATATGCAGAGTGGGAAAGTTATCTTTGGGACAAGCTTTGTTCAAGTATCTGAAATCGATGCAGACTCTAATGGTGCCCTATTTTTTATTGACAGTGATGACGTTCGATACCCATTTCGTCAGGGGTACAGGATAAATAAACCCTGCTTTTAGAAGTTTTTCTATTTCAGCTTTGATAGCTGTGACTTTCCATGGATGGATTTGTCTCATTTTTTTCCTGATGGGTTTTGCAGTGGGATAGGTTTTTATTCCGTGAACAATAATGGATGGGTCTATCCTCGACATTTCTTTGTAGGACTAGGTAAAGACATCTCAAAATTATTTGAAAAGTGCTTAATATGCTTCAGATTCTTCTACTGAGCAGTTCTTCCCAACATGAAAATGCTCAAGGATGCCAGGATTGGTTGACATGTCAATTGGATTTGTTTGAGTAATGTTGCATAGGTTTCCTTCAGAATCCATGTTCTGCAACAACATAGGAGTTTGAGGTGTTTTGACAATATCAGTAGTAAAAAGGGATGCAAAATCATGGTCTATTGAACTGGTATTGGGGAGGAACGAGGATCTATGATGATGATCCTCCCATATAGGTTCATTCATACTCATAATATCCATAATGGACTCATTGGAAGGAAAAGCCTGGGAGAGATAATCCAGAGTAGGAAGAGAGGTTTCTAACCAGTAGGGTAGGTGGTAAGGGTCCAAAGCCACCAGATGAAGGTCATTAGTGTGGTCATCGAAAAGGGTTTGGATAACATTATATAATTCTTCATGCAGACTCAATAAGGTGGAACCAAAATTTGTTTTCCCTTTGGATCATAATCAAACAAGGAAATCATATTTACCGTAGCCATTTCTGTGTTAGGAGTGTTTGATGGAAAAATCCCCATAAGGGAAGAATCCTTCAACATGCCTACCCCAATCGACTTGTAAGGAGGAGGGGAATAGCCTAACATAGGGATGTTATTAGCCATATGGGTGGTAACATTCGATGTATAGAAATCAAGTTGGTCAATGGCTACAATTCTCCCTAGATGCGGAAATTGGATAGTTCAAAATACCGTCAAAGCGACAGTAGTCATGGCGTAAATCCAATTTCTTCCTAAAAGGAGGTTGTAGTATAACGGGGCATCTACTAATTCCACTTGAATGGAAATGGTTTTGCCCCCAAGTTTGACTAAAAGGGCTGGTATGAGACCATGGGGCTAGAAAACTCATCCATCAAAGGCTTTTAGAGTCGTTGGTGATGTTAAAAGCTTGGGAGAGCCAATAGATTTCCAACAAGACAGGGACAAAACCGAAGTTGAAGCTCCTTCACTTAAGATAGTTCTAAAGACCTTCTTTCCGACTACTTTCATTCTGATTTGGAAAGTTATTTTGTGAGGTAGTATAGACTTATAGTTCTCGACATTAAAGTGAATCAAATTAGTATTGTCCAATTCTAAAGCTCCTAACGTGGTTAACAAGTTTTTGCATTGCGTTGGACAACTTTGGAGTACTTCCAAAGTAGACATTGCACATGGTGCCTGAGCAATATATTCAACTACATTATAAAATTGAGCATCTCAGGAATTAGGATTAAAAACATCCTTCCTAAGGGTACTCTTGGGTGGGCGCAAAACCATGTCAAGATTAGGTTTCTCGATGGTTAGGGGACAATTAGACAAGCACTCGAGAGAACCAATAGAGGGAGCTTTTCTTGAAAAAGAATTGTCTTCTTTCTTGTCTATGGGTTTGTCATAAATCTGAATTTGATTTTTCAAATTAATAGTGTCCGAGGACATCATGCGAACTTCCTCTAAAGAACTAGAATTTCCCTAATTAGACATGTGGTCTATCAGCTATTGTTGAGAGGGAAAAGGATCCATGAGAACTGCTAGCGCGGGATTAGTTTTTAGAAATTGATCGATTTCTTCATGACCAGGACACTATTTTGTGAAGTGGTCACCTCTGCATAGTAGACATGGATATTTCTCTTTTCTTTTCCATTTATCATTCTCGTTGATGGTTGGTTTTGGATTCTCCAGCTGGTTTCCAGGTTTTTGTTTTTGGATTTACCTTTCATTTTATTGTTGCCGGGCATTTTTGTACTCTGAATGGAATTTACCTCAATGAAAACCTTGGGAGTTGAAGGAGCAGGGGTCGAAGTCTGGGTTTTTTTGGGAGGTTTTACTATTGGTGGGGACTAGAGTGAACCAACAACCCCACCAACAGGGGTTTATACTGGTGGCTTGGCAGGATCGGTGCTTGGGAGAGGAGTTTGAGGGATCAAGCCATACAACGTTTCGGACTGGGAATATACCAAGTCCAGATATTGGGCTTGAATAATGGATTGCTCTTTGGTAATGACACCTCCCATAGCCACATCTCGGGTGATTGGAGGCAACAAAGATTACTAAACCAATCAGCTAACAATTGATCCACAATAGGATCCTTAATAAGTCTTCTCCGCCTTCTCCACTCATGGATGTGATCGGATATGTGCATGGAGGTGTTTTGACGCAGAGAAGCTAAGAGATATGTACCCATTTCATAATGGATAGGAAGATGAAAGTGTGTAAGAAAGAAAGTTTCCAAAGAACCAAAATCCACAAACGAATGTTGTGGAAGTTCAATGTACCATTTCGTGGTGGTACTGGTCAAAGTTCGTTGGAAGAGTCTTAAACGAACTGAATCATCCATTCGAGAGTTCGAAGAACACCACAACTGGAATGTCATTACATGGATTTTTGGATCATCTCCTTGATTCCCATTGAATTTTGGAATGTCCGATGGTAACTTTACCGAAATGGGAGGCCACGAGGGGTCATGTCAAATGGGATCATTAATCAACTTGGACAAATCAGGCAAGTCCAAAGTTGCTAGGAAAGTTAACTGGCGATTAGGTTGTACGTATTGGTAGTATTGATAGGGAATATAAGTACTAGTAGGACTGTAAGTAGACTGATAGACAGGTTGTTGAAATGGTTGTTGTGATGAAGAATCACCAGAAGATCCACCCACAGGGGGTTGATTTCCAGGATCGGGACCATTAGGACCACTGGAGCCTCCAGGAGGAGGACCACCAGGACCGTCAGAACCACCAGGACCACCAGAGCCACCAGGAGGAGGACCACCAGACCCTCCAGGACCCTTGGGAGGTAAACCTATGGATCTTCCACAACCACTAGGAGGAAGGCCACCAGACCCTCCGGGACCATTAGGAGGGAAGCCACCTGACCCCACACGACCACCAAGACCATTAGGACCATAAGGAGGAAATATGGTAGGTCCTCCAGGACAATTAGGCCCCCCAGAGGGAGGACCTTCATAAGGTGGTCCTCCAACACCCCCCGTAGTATGTATAGGTATCCCTCCCATAGATGGCATGTAGAACCAGTTAGGTTGCCACCATGGAGTGAAAGTATTACTACGATATTTAATTCCAACATAAGGCATTCCTATAGGGGTGGGTTGGTAATTGATATTTCCTATAGGTACTTGATTTGCTGTGTAACCATACCCCCAAGAGGTTTGATTTGTTATAGGTTGTGCTGCCAAGGGCTGACCTAAACTGGATGGGGGGTTAACCACATTTGTATGGGTAGGAGGGACATAGAATACATATTTCTCTATACTAAAGGTCTGTCCATGACTAGCTACAACTCCAGTGACATGTAACGTAGGTCATGCTAGGGATTGCCCCCCGACACTAGAAGGTATTGATGAAACAGGAATTGAATGTTGTTCCCCAGGTGCATAAGACCCAGGAAGATTTGGAACAAACATAATATGGGAGGTGGTGGGGTTGGTAGTTTGACCTGGATTATGCGGATTCAGAGCGTGATCTAGAATAGGTTCAATGGGTTTCATAGAATCGAAAAGTGAGCGATATTCTACAGGCCAAGGGTCCATATTACGAGGAAAAACTACTAAGCGAGGTGGTGGTGTACCCAATATGTTATCTATTTTCTTCTCAAGTTCTCTTGCATGGAGAATAGCTACCTGGTATTGTCTATGCTCTTCTCCATTTGGTGAAAATTCTTCAGAAGAGGTTGGACGGGTTCCAAACAAAGCAATAGCCTGTCCCATAGAGGTATCCCAAAATGGAGCATTGGGACCATAATATGGATGGTTAGTATCATCAACATGGCCTTCTATGGGAAAATGAAAAGGAGTATTACCCCTGGAAGGTTTTTGAACCAAGGGAGGACTGTGCAAAGGATATGGATCTCCGCTTTCTGCAACCACATTTTCTCCTGCTTGGGAGTTGGTAGCAGCTCCTTGGTTGATAGCTTCCATAGTATCTTCTCCCGAAATAGGAGTAAAATCAGGTGGCAAGCCTCGTACTCTCCCGGAATATATTAATTCAGCTAGTTTATATAGTTCCTATCTAACCTAGGGTTTCAAAACTAGAAAAAACACACCAAAAAATTCCCCTACTCAAGCTACAGGTGAAACAAGAAAACTTAAATGACATGAGGAGTTCAGATAGTCCGGTCTCTCACTAGGATTTTCAAGAAGGTGCCACTCACGATATACCACAAGGGTATGTGCATAGTAATCTCCCTGAATGCTATTTTTATTGTATGGCTCCAAGCAATATGACCAAAGGGATTTTCTCAGATAGATAAGGTATCGTAGTGGGGTGTCCCGATATACGCAAGGTACATGGGAGCTCAAATCGGTAGTAGTGCTGTCTAATGCACAACCGTTCACAAGGGGGCTTCCTATATACAATTGAGTACATGAAGTACCTTTCTATATACCTCAAGGGTACATGAAAGGCTATTCGATATACCAACGGTACATGGAAGAACTGCGTGAGTCCCAAGATGTAGTACGGACGAGTAACGACAGCTCCTACGCTTAACGATGCCCGAACATGTCTCTAGCCTATCACTCAAATTGCTATGTAAATTTTAAGCCTATAAATTTTGTTAATTTTAAAGTAGATGGTTAGGTGAATGCATGGAATTTTGACAGAAAAAGTAAAACCATGCAGATATGTAGATGCAAATATTTCACTTTATCGTTCGAGGTATGCCTACTTACTGGAGGTTGAGAGAGTATTTTCTTTTCATTTTGGAAACAAAAAATTCCCAAAAAACTACTTTGAACAAATCAAATCCAAATACAAGCAACACATTCCAAACTCATTTTTATTTTTGAAAGCAATCAGATGGGTAAGAGTCTCTTTTCCTAAAAGAAAAACGACAAGCACTCTACATGCATATCCAATCTATTTTTTTTATTTTTCTTTTAAACATATATAGATCTAACTTCAAACTACACTATTTTTTATTTTGATGAGACAATACTAATGAAAGAGAGACAAAAGAACAAAGAGAACCTAAAATCTTTTGAGAATAATCAGAGATCCAGTGCCCTATGCTCAGTAAAAATAATCACGTAATATCAACAAAAAAAATTCTTTTTAAAGGAAAAAAGAAGTCCTCTATGGAAAAAATGAAATTAAGATGATAATCAAGTGGTTTTTCTTTCAGTCTTTATAAATGAAATGAAAAGAGATATAACTAAAACTTAAGCTTTCAACAATTCCATTCAGAATCACAACCAACAAGCATGAAAGCAAACGAATAATCAACAATCCTAACCTAGCTTTTGAATTTTTTCAATCAAACAAATTTTACCACAAAATTTTTAACCATGAGCATTCAGATTCAAACAAACAAGCCTGACAGTGTAGGGATGAAAGAAAGCAAACTCTACTTTTGCAAAAAAACACAAAAACAAGTTCTGGAACAAGGCCTGCTTGGCACCGCGCTGGAGGGGTCTTTGAAAGAGCGGTTTTGGACAAGCACCGCTTCTGGATCACTGCACCTAGGAGGTGCCACTGCTTATTTCCTACAACACATGTGCGGTTCCCTGAATAAATCCAAAACATAAAGAGAATGATATTTCAATTTAAAAATTGTTCAAATCAAGGTAAAGACTAATGAATTGACACTAAAATAGAGCATATAAAGTCAAAATAATTCAGATCTGAAAGTTTCTAACCAAACTTCACTAAGTCAGATGACAGATTTGAATGAAGAGAGTTACATACTGGAGCCTCGATTCAGACAAGTGTTCAAGGACCGAGGAAGATCAGATCAACTGAAATTTGCTTTGTTTCCCAGTGGAGTCACTAGATTTGTTGTCAGGAATATTGCACCTTCTGTGAACAGAAGCTATTCCTCTAGTCTGAATGGTTCAGATCCAGAACAAATTAGTGAACGACAAAGGCTGAAGACCTTCCCTGAATGTTGTAAACACCTGGAATAATGCTTTGATGATGAACCTGTATACCTGCAGAACATGTCAAACAAACAAGAACATCACAGCTACTCGAACATTATTTATACATCCATACTAGTGACTAAGGAATCCAGTAACATATACATGCGAGATCAGTACAACATATATGTGGGACGCAAATCAGCTTTACATTAAGAAATCAATGAAGAATCTTACAACCATTTCCTTAATGTTGACAAACTCCTCCACAAGACAAACACCTCATCCCCAATAGCTCCAACTTGCTCTCTTGTGCTCTCCAATGGATTGGGATATATAGTCAATTCAATAGCATAACATTACCATTCTGTTCTTCCTCTCAACTATGGGAAATGAGCTTGTATTTATAGGGCTCAATGGATAGGGATAGTTAAGAGAATTGTGGGTGAGGTGGCCATAAGATCCTACTAAGAGGGATTTCGACTCCAACTAACCCAGATTGTTAGGGATAAGGGAGGAGATGAGGCTAATGTTCTAGAAACCTCGAGAATCCTCTTTTTTTTCCATTTTTACCAAGGGTACCACTTTTATACCTATATGACAGAGTGGTGAAGGGTAAGAATCACTTCAAGAACAAAGCATATACGCAGTGGCACTACTTTTCTATAACAGGGCTCAGGTGGTGCTGAACAAGGTACTGCTCCAGAGCATGTTTCCACTCTAAGTTTGGGATTTAGGGAAAACATAGGGTGTTAAGGATCTCATCACATGTTGGTGATGGGATTTGGGTATAACAATTAGTTTCTTTTATATACATAATTTCAAGTATATTTTCATTTTGTATGAACCATAACATTCATGAATTAAAACAACCATATAAAAAAAAGTAGTTCTATCAATTCTTATCAACTGGAGAGGCACAAGCAGGAGAAAAGGTGAAAATAACAACAAATTCACTTATATATGATACTACAAGTTGATTTTGAATTTAATACCTAGTAGGAGCAGTTCGAGAGCCTCTCGATCCTGAGCTATATGGTTGACCCATCGGGACTGCATTCTTATAATAAATAAAAGACCACATACTGAGATACCATGGCACACCTCCTTAGAGCGGAAATAGGGTACCATGCCAGAATAATAAATCTCACAACATGAAGGAAAGAACCCACCAAAGACACAAGTTTATGCCCCAGCAAATAAAGTTCCAAACTGAGTGAGAGCACCCGTTCAAACATCATAGCCACCAGCAAAACACCTATTAGAAAAAAACAAAGTGGTCACACCACCAATAGAGAAGGTATATATAGCAGTAAATACAGAGGAATCACTTCGAGAGTCCGTATCCCTTCCAATTAGAGATTCATAGCCTGTGATGTGATTATTCACGATGATCACTATGCCGATCACTACGATCGCTCCCTAGGTTCAATATGATGATAGGATAAGTTATGGTTGGATTCTTTACAGCTTAGAATGGTCTTGTTGGGATTGGATGGCATTGTAACTGGGTGGTGGGATACTAGGTAGGTGAGGTAGTAACTGTCTATATTGTAGAGCTAGTCTGGCAGTAATAAATTGAGTGTCTGGCTTGTCTTTCTTCTTTATGGTTGGCCTTTATGTCTGGATTTCTGACATGTTAAGAGAGTGAAGAGATTTCTTTCTAAGAGGAATAAGGAATCTATCGTGGTATCCTAGAACAAGTGATAAGGAACATTTTATTGTAACAAGTGAGGGTCATTCGAGGAATCCTGGTTTCCTGGATGGAAATGGTGGTTTGCTGCTACAGGAGAAATGGTAGGTAGGGGAAATGCATGGGGACACTGAATAGTGGGAGCCAATGGATATAAATCAATGGATGTTTGGCTGAAGAAAGAACCTCCCCCCTCACAATCCTTATTGGTTGGTAAGTTGTTCAGTTGATTTGTCTTCATAAAATGTTCCTAGCCAACCATCCCATCCCTTTCATTTTATGTTCCTCCGTTTCATGGTCCCATCCTTTCCTTTCCTTATGTTTTCAATGGAGTAATCATGTATACAAAAAATCCTGTGGGAACTCGCAATCAAAGACTAATCATCTGAGATAGTGTAGGAGGGGCTCTCACGCTAGATAACAGTTTTCACGTGAGAAAAAAGGTAAACAGGAGATTGAAGTAAGAGTGATGAAAGGGTTGTGTTATCTCACAATTTGAGTTTGCATCGGGTGAGGTCTAAATTATAAAAAATGCAAAAAAAACCTGTTTAGGCTCACTTGAAGGGAAACTCAATTATTTCTTGTTTTTTCGTCACTCTGACATCTTGGAACCAATGGAAAGATCCAAACCGAGATCATTCCCAAGTAAGAGAAAGGAACCCATTCAGACAAACCTGGGATGACGAGACATTAGAAACCATGGCCATGCAATTAACCATTAGACCTTCAATATGACCTACATGGATTACCTTTTTTAGTATTGATGAACGAATATTTTCTTTATATATGTAATAACGCTTGAAAGTATTTTATTAATTCAACACAACCTTTCAGCTCGTGAATAAACTAGCACTAACTTGTTTTAAGGGCCTTTCTATGGGCTTGGCTATTTAGGGATCATGGTACTTTGAAAAAGATTACTATTAAGGGGAACGGGACCTTTGAAACACCACCCATTAAGGTAAATGTATGCCCACCTATTAAGAGAATGGGACCCTTTAAACACTTACTTATTAAGAGAATGCGGCCCTTATTTTCCACTCACTTAGTAATCTCAGTATGATATTAGAACTAAGGGTGATACAGGATAGTCATACTAGTACATCCATGGTATTTATACTATCAGATTCCCCAACTTCTCTTATTAAGTACCTGTAGTTACCGTATGAGTACGTTGAGCGATACGAATAGAGTAAACTGAATAGTACTTATATAAGGAATGGGATTATCTTATTTCTGTAACAATATAAGTGTAATACTACTAGTTAATCACAAATTTGGAACTACTACTTCTAATAGTAATCAATACGGATACAACATGATCATAAACATAGTGTAAATGTCAAATGAATCATATAGGTACCACATATTCATAGTAAGAAGTAATGCGCTATAGAGAATCAACTGCATTAAAAGTGTAATAGTTTTTATAGCTTGTACTAATCACTATTATAGGTTGTACAATCACTACGAGTGTAATGGTTTTAATAAGGTTACAGACAAGATGCTTAAACACTATGAGTAAACCGTATTAATTACAGGTAATAAATAAACATGTATACAAGATAATACGAATACCTATGTAGTTACGTAACCATTACTATTAAATCTTGTCACTATGATTCCATAATACAGGTAATGCCTTAAAACAGGTAATCAATACAATTTGGTTCCTTTATAATTACTCTATTTGCCTAATCAATACAACACCCTTATTGATGTGACTACTTCATAATGTCGATAGATATGAGTAATAGTAAACAGTGGTAAGAGATAGAGTTGCACGTTTAATGAGTACTATCTGTTAAATCATATTGAATACGCATAGTATTCTACATGCCATATAGTGAGATTATATACTATTCATACTTAATAACACATCCATATCATGTAGCTTGTTGGAAAAAACCCACCAACAAAGCGTCGCCGACATGTCTTCTCACTCTGTCGACGCCCAACCAGTGCGATCTCCGTAAGCACCAACCCAGAGAGCTTTTACCCTGCCCAGCATCATCCGCAGAGTGGACGAAGTCTCACCTGAGATGTTTAAGGGAGAGATGTTGGAACCAAGTTTTCGGCAGTAATAAGGGAAGATATGGCAACCGCGGCTTCAACCGCATAACTATTAGATTACTCCAAGTCACTCGACAGAACTAAGACAATTATCACAATTCATCTTCACAACTACGGATCTAACAAATCACATCATTGATTTATCACAAGAGTGTTATCGCAACAGTATCATTCATAAAACGAATTTATTAAGCTTCATCCGCATTCATCGAAATTGCAACAAAATTGGGATAGATCGCATCATCAATTCATTGTAGCAACATCAGTAAATCATAAACATATTCAATACACTTATCATTGGCATCGCAACAGAGAAAACAAGAAAATAGAAGACATCATTTAGGCAACAACCGTCATGTCATATTAATTCTGCGCAACAGATCCAAAACAAATAATTCTTCTCCATAGCAGGAGACTGATTACATCCCAAAATTCAGTATTAGACACAGACAGATCACAGATTCTTCAAAACATAAGACTCATCAATACCATAGAAAGATCACAACAGATTGATCACTCTCATATATTGACTTGGAATTGTATCGCACTGATCATGATCTTCTTATAATTGCAAAACTAGCTCTATATATAGGCTTGCGCCTTTACATAAAAGGTCCACTTCTAACTAAGTTCTAACCACTAATGACCTATGTCCACAAAACATGGTCAATTAATACATAAATATTCAAAAGTGGTTATCCTTCCGCCCATCGTGCTGATCTGGCCTTGCATGGTGTCGCATGAGCTTGCGCAGCTGCCGCGACAGTATGCAACTCACTTACCCAAAACCCCTGCCAACAGGCCCCCAACATAGTCATGTGGCTCATCCTCGAGCCATGTCAGGTTGACAGGGTATATGCCGATGTCTTGGCCTTAAAATATTCAAACTGCTGTGAGATCTCTCGAAACTAAAGTTGGACTCTTTCAGCAGCGCTTTGACAGTTGAGAAAATCCTTGTTAAAAAAACAAGACCATAGAGCAATAACACATATACAGTTAAATAACTAAACAAGATGCAAAACACATTAAACACATTACAGAGAGACACAGATATAATGTGGTTCACCCAAATAATGGGCTACGTCCACAAAGAAATTGCCAGTTCTTTTATAATAGTCTAGAAATATGAAGGGATACATCCTGCAGTAAAACCGCTGCACTTCCTCTTAACGCTCTCACAGTCTCTCCCACGTAATCACAAAAATTGTTTACAATACAAAATAATACCATACACAGTCGTGTTACAATTCTTTATTTTATAGGGGAAATACCATAGGAAAATACTACGATTAACCCAATATTATGGGTCCGCAAAACTATTGGCCAACACACATCCCAAAAAAATTTCTCAGGGGATCGGCCCCCGAACTTCCTTTTTCGAGGTGCTACCCCAAACCGCAAGGCGTGGGGAATGAGTGTACAGTATACCTTGGGTACAAACACAACTGAATAATATCTTTGGATCTAGAATATCAGGCTCCACAACCAACAATCTTGCTGCATGGGGTGCGCGTCCCAGCCTTGCCATTGACCAGCTGCCGACTTTCTTGCACCGCCTGCAGCATTGCGACTGCTTTGACAACTAGCTGCCCACTAACTTCTTGAAACTCATACAACTAGGCACAGTTCTTTTGTTGGTTTTATTAGGCATGGGAATCTCTCTGCTATAGGTCATTTAACTCCTCATACCGCATGATCTACACCATGAGCGATAGTGCTCACAGTGATGTCTTCAATGTCGTCAACTGTCCTTCAGCTTCTTGCACATGCTTGGTCAACTAGTCGAGCTTTTTTTCTTAGACAACATTGTGCCAAAACTGCATCATCGCCTCTGTGATTGTCTTTTCTTCTTGCTCCATTGTTTCAAATTGGGCCGCTATCTCCTCAATAGTAGCCTTCCATTCGGCAACCTGCTCCAACGGGGTCACTGGATGGGCTAGGGAATTCATGAGAAGATTGGTGTCTTGGAGATGGAAAATAATTTCCCCAAGTTGCTTGGCCTTAGAGACTACAGTAATCTCGGCTGTGCTCTCAAATATATGTTGATAGACCTCATCGACAGCTTGCTCGACCACGCCACAACTTGCGCACAATTGCACCTTCTCAATGATCAGGCGGTCTTGTGTCTTCTTAAGCTCTGTGATTTCCTTGACAGCCTTGCGCTATAGCTTGGCCTGTGCTGCCTTCAATGCCCCAATCTCTAGTACCTTCTCTTCCACCAGCTGCACCCTGACCAGATGAATCGCCTCAGCTTCTTGGTTGCGCTCTGCGACTGCACATACCCATCACTAATATCCTTCTGCTTATCTGCCAATTTCTGGGCGGCAACATGCTATAGCTCCATAAGCGGCTGAGCGGGTAACTTGTTAAGATCTAAAAAAATTCTTTGGAGTGGCCCTAGTAATAGGTTCACTTGTTCACTCCTCGTGTTGATTGCTGTTGGGGGAACTTGAACGTTCCTAGCCTGCGGCTTGGTGCTGATCGATGGGAATTCTTGCATCACATCTTTCTTAGGTGTTTTCCTGGAAACAACATCATAAATAGAATTTAACTTATCTCTTACTGCAACAAACCTTCTTGGTTGGAATATTTTGTCTCTTGTGTCACAGCCTCAGAAG
Source organism: Pseudotsuga menziesii (assembly GCA_001517045.1). Classification (NCBI taxonomy): domain Eukaryota; kingdom Viridiplantae; phylum Streptophyta; class Pinopsida; order Pinales; family Pinaceae; genus Pseudotsuga; species Pseudotsuga menziesii. The sequence goes on along the minus strand of LPNX010522683.1, from coordinate 3,807 downwards.
ATTTAGTGACCACTTTGATGAGCCGTGTCAGTTGGGCCTCCATCCCTGGTCAGTTACCGCTTCCTGCGTCCTATTCTAGGTGCCATTTGGTTTGAGTTTCCTCCCGCATGCATTGTGCTTTGGCATCAGGGTTTTTCAATGATTCATTGTCAGAGTTGTGAACACTTATCTCCTTCTGGACAACCTTGTCCAGGGCATCAACTGGTGGCTCCTTAGAGAGTTCCTCCTGGCTCACGGGGTTGTGCCATTCAGCTGACCATTCTTGAACAAGAGAAACCAAATTCTTCATCAGTGAATTTGTAGGCCATAGGTAGCCACTACTTGTTGGGGTCCCATCATTCCTGGATATAAATGGAATGATGCTCGATAGCGAACTGAATGAGCCCCTGATACTTGAATGTTGCGTAATGGGATAAGTGGGAAAATTTGATAGCTGTGGCTTGCAATGCTTCCCAATAGACCCAAAAATGTATTGCACAGTCCATCTACCGACTGGGCTCCTCAACCCACCACAAATTCTGATAGCGTGCACCTCAGCACACCTTCACCACATCGACTGCCATTGGCTGATAATATTCTATTTCCATCCATGTGACAAGCGCAATGAGAATTAACAGCCAACTATAGGAAAATGGGCACTTGGCCTGAGCAGTGAGAGCAGTGTCGATTAATTGGTTGAGAAGAAACAAGGATCGGTTCATTTGCATGCCCTCTGTGCATTTTTGTGCACATGAGACCACGCCCGAGGTGCACTGGACTGGTCGATTCCCCTGGAAAATCTTGCTTGCCAAAATGTGTGCCCCGATACACAATGCTTGTTAATTAATGTCATCTATATGATAGACACAACCATCGTGATGCAACCCAATATCTCCTTCAGTTGCTTGGCAAGCTTTTTGTCAGCATCTTGCCCACGGATATACTGCCTTTTCAAAACTGATCCGCTACACCCTGCCTGTATCCTGCTTTGCTTATTCATGAAAACAACTAAAAATGACCTAGCTGCTCATATTAAGAGCTTATTTTCCTATCTACTCCTGCTCCTAATTCTAATCAGTAGATCCTTCTTATCATGTGACATCATGCTTCCAATGAATCCAGGTCAGAATCTGATCTGCTGAACTTATCCCTGATCTTGACCCAAAAAATAAATGAAACCCTAGTATGCAGCAATGTAGTTTTGAAGGGTGACAGAACTAGCTATCATCTGACAAAAATATTTTGATATCTATGCTACTCATAAGTTCTAGATAGTCAGCAACATGGTCATAAAATCCAATAGGAAATACCTTTTTATGATGGTGATATTTTCCTTTACTGATGTCAATGTTCAATGTCGACTGCTCAACCTTTGTCGGATAAAAATGAAAGCTCAACAGCTGATCTGAACCATCTAGTTATCTTATGATCAGATCTTGATCACCAATCATTAAAATTCCCTATTGAGAATAGTGCTCATAGTAGGATGATTAAACTGGGGTTTACATCATATGAATAAATATCAGTTGAAAACATATAATTTCCTATACAATCATCAGTTATCATAGGCTCATCCTGGTTTGCAAACTAATCATAAAATCCAGATTCATACCTGTCTTGGGAGTACTTTGCAAACACTGAAGAATCTGATTCTAAATTCGACAGGAGCTCACATGCTTGCTGCTATTCCAAATCTGCTTCAGACTCATAATCTTCTTGTTCAAAATATGACTCATACTGATGTTTATCTGGCTCAGGTAAATGATGGTTTTCAAATTCAAACTGCTTTGGGATTCTCCTTGAAGCACAAATGTTTTCCTCCACCTCTAAAGCATCTTCAAACAAAATGCTTAAAGATGAAGATTTCCTTTCTAGCAGAAGAAGGGAAAGTTTTGAATGTAGTCCCATCACATAATATATAATGGCAACTGTCTCTGTGGGCTGGATATCCAAAGGCATAGCATGATAAGGGTTGTAGAATCTTCAATTGAATATAGGAAAAGTTTCATCTTCCTCTCTCTTCAGAGCATAGAAATCAGTGAGATACAAATCAAGAGATTTGTTCTCACCCCAATGCTTCAAAAATGCATCAGTGAATTCTATCCAAGAGCCAATAGAGTAAGATTTTAAATTCTTGAACCATATAGCAGCATCTCTAATCAACGATTTAGAGAAAAATCTCATGATTACATCCTCATGAACAATCTTAAAACGTTCCATAAAATCTTCGAAAGATTCCAAGTGTCTTTCTACTGAAGCTTGATTCTCTCCGGAAAACCGAGGGAGATATTCATAACAGCCAAGAGGATAAGGATGAAGCCAAGAAGGTAGTTTTAATGGCTTAAACATATGCATCCTGATTTTGATTTGAATGGTTGTGGGCTGATCATGAGGGATAACAATCTGCTGACAAGGCTCAACGGTTATGGAAACAAGTGTTGAGCTCTGCATAGGTTTTGAATCAGTTTTGGTTTCTTCAAGGTTACATGGCTGATCTGATTTAGAAGGAATTTGGGTACATTAGTCATTTTTATAGATGAGCTATGGCACATAGACTGATTCACCTTCTACAATACAAGCAGGCTGCAAATATTCTTCTACAGATGGATTTATAAAATATGGCTGATAATCTTCAGAATATATAAAACATAAGATAATTCTTTTAACATGTGAAGGGAAAAGTATAAAGGAGCTGATAAAAAATAACAGCAGTTCATAAAGTAAACTGCTGAATTGGTACCTGGATTTTGAATTCAGCCTCTTCATATTTTATCAACTGGGTCCTCCCCAGTGGAGATTTATTAAATTCGAATGGATCAGGGAAATAGAAGTCTTTTCAAATCGGCCCTAGTAGTAGGGCTAGGTTTTCTTCTGATGATCTTCTATGGGTCTGCAATAGGTGTTGTTGGTGGCCTCTCTTGCTTTTTTCTGGTATGAGTCCTCCATGGAGCCACAGTTCTTCAATGGAGTCGCCAAGGATGAGATATTCACAAGCAACATTTCTTGAAGATTCCTCAACCCTAAAATTTTCTGATTTACTTATAAACTTCTGAGAACAAGATGCTTCAGCATAAGAATATTGAAATGGAGGTCTATTTGATATAACAGCAGAAATACCTTTGGAAATACCTAATATAGCTCCCCTTGTAGCTATGGAGGTCTGCCTTAGTGAAACCCTAGCTCCTCTCAGCTGGATCTGAAACAGGTGTTGCTGGTGGCCCTTTAGGGTTTGCTGTGGTACTTGGTCTTCTTGAAGCCACCTTATATCAATGTAATCACTAGATAGATTATTACAACCATAATAATGTCCAATGTTTCTCTATCATCAAAGCATGGATCTATGTCATCTCCCAGGGAAGTTGAGCTTCAATCTCCTCTCCCCGGCAACGACGCCAGTTTGTTATCACTCCAGGAAAATCCTATAGGTTGTAGCTCAAGGATGGCGGGTAACTTAAATTTTTTTAGGGTTTTCTGATATGGATCAAGTCAGGTGACCTATATAACCTCCCGCTCTCAAGACATGTTTTAGGATTATTAATCCTCCCTTGTCCAAATTTGGTCATATGTATAAATCGGGAGTCATGTCTAAATCAGGAGTCCAACCAGTCTATTTATAGTCATTAACACCATTGAGTCCACTTGACCTAATTGGGGCACATGTTTCAGTTAATAAAGTGCGGGGAACACTAATTGAGGCTCACTGCCAGTGATTGCACTTGATTGCATCATTTTAGGAGCCTCCTAGACCAATCCCTACAATTTAGGAAGCCACTGGGAGTGCTGAAACCAACCAAGGTTAGTTCACTTCAGTTAATGACTAGTCAAGCT